>JAOYSI010042288.1:0-26638 GCA_025775065.1 Hiodon alosoides
TCCGGTTAATTTTTGTGTTGGAAAGAAAATGTGTCCCCCCAGGACCTACAATGCACCTCTAAGGCTGACAATGTCTCCCCAGGGCTGACAATGTCTCCCCAGGGCTGACAATGTCTCTCCATGGCTGACAATGTCTCCCCAGGGCTGACAATGTCTCCCCAGGGCTGACAATGTCTCTCCAGGGATGACAATGTCTCCCCAGGGCTGACAATGCCTCCCCAAGGTTGACAATATCCCTTTAATGCTGACAATGTCCCTCCAGTGCTGTCAATGTCTCTCCCAGGCTAAGAACTGTCTTTCAGAGGCTAAGAATGATGCAAAATTGTGAGCCAATGGCCCTACATCATAGATGTTTCATTATATTTTTTCCAATTTCCATACATGGCGCAGCATCAGTCCAGAACCCAAAATATTTTTTCACAACTCTCTGAAAGAGCCTCTGTCTATATATTTAAATTTCTGTAGTATCAAAGTATTGATACAATCAATTATTTTTGCAGATGCAACCCCTAGCATCACATTCTAGTAACCAGAATTGGTTTATGCTGCAATGCACACTCTAAGGCACAACCCTATAATTGCTATGAAGTTTATTTTCAATAAGTATCAAAAATCTAATCATTTCACAAAAAGGACTATATATTTGATAATAAGTTGCTGCTTTCAGACTGCATGAAAACTACGAGAATAGTGGTGATTGCATGTTTTAGTGGAAAATCAATGCAGTTTACGGGCTGATTCAATTCTAAATTAACACGGATTTGACTCATTAAACAATTTGGCTATAATTTTTTAGTAAATTAAACCTAAGTAATTAAATTTTGTTCACATTTGCACATAAACAGATACACAACCCCTCAACCCCTGACAAATAGGTCAGGTTTCAGGCCCACAAACATAAAGTGAAAAGTAATTTTATGTGTAGATTAAAAACCTGGCTTGGTTTGTGTCCTCTATCATTATCGATAAGTTAAAAAAGCATATCAAAGGCATATTTTTCTCTGAGGTGGCCAAATTAGACTTTACTGGAACAGCAAGTGTGCGTGGCTCTTTAATAACTCTCTAACCACTCAAGGTTAAAAATGACTGAAAGCTCCAGATGCACCCCCACCCCCTCCCACTCCCCTCTGCTTTCACTGCTCTATTTTTATACTTCTTGAGAAACATACACTTGGGCACCAGGAGCCTTTGCCAAGATTTTAAAAACTAAACAAGAAAAGAATATGGTGAACTGCCAAAGTGGTGCCAACTGCAGGATTGTCCCAAAAGCAGAGTCAGTAGGGTATTTATACTCAAATAAAAGTTGGCATGTCCAAGAACAACAACAAAATCCTCCCACCAAGGTGCTGATAGTAGTGTTTTTTCTGCTCACTTTGATGATAGCTCTAGTGACATTTAGAGGGATATATAAATACAGGAGCAATTTATGTAGAATTAGATAGAATTAGATAGCTAGGAAAATAATATACATATAATATGAACAAATTATCTGAAGTACTGAATTTTTAAATCATGGTAAATGTTTTCTGAGGTGTTATGCTCCAAAGAAAAAAATTAATTAATTGATGCATTATTTATCCGATGTGACCATTGACCTGATTCGGATTTACCACCAAACCAATGAGAGCAGAACACAAGGGAAGTAAATGTAAATAAAAATCTTTATTACACTGCCGCAATCACAGTTGCAAAATGAAAAACACTGTTCATAAAGTTACCTGGCAAAAGTTTTCTCGCTGACGCATGATTAGGCAAATGCATCACAGCTACCCCAAGCTACTCTACTCCACCCAAGCCCCCGGACAAGACTGGTGTAGCATGGAGGGCTGTAGGAGAATCCAGTAAGCAGTGGCATTTTCCCTTTGACCCAACTACAACTGTGAATTGGGTCTACACCTTTAAAAAAATAAAGGGTTCTCATGCTCAGCGTACACACCCTACCCTACAAAAGGAGTGCAAAACACCGTCTGTGATCTTTCCAGTACCCCCTTCGCCTAGCTGCCCAATGGCCTCCCCAGGCGTGCACCCGGAAACAATAGGGGAACGTGTGGGAAAAGCACAAAAAAAAGAAACTAAGGAATTGCAACGAACACATAAGACACAACACAACATGAAACAGGAAAATAATAAACACCTGTGCCTCTGTCCAATAGTGCCTCTCACAGGCTGAGGGCAGAGGTAAAATAAAAAAATAAAAAAAATAAAAACACAACACCACGGGCTGGCATCCTTTGCAAGGCACGACCACCCTTTGTCCAGGATAAAAACTTGTCTCGTTGCTGGTTACCTTTTTTCCACAACCTGCAAAGCAACATGGTTGTATGCCAGCTGCCAAACCTTCATTCAAGCTAAGCTAGCTGCTTAGCTGGCTACCTGTTCAGAGGGCCAAGGTCTGGTGGGTGGATCTCCTCAATAACTGAGTGTCCAGGCTTTGGTGGTGAGCTTTTCAAATGAAAAATTCCAGAAAAATCTGGTTACCATTACCATTACTGCCTCAGAGTGAGATGTATTCTCAGTAAAATTCACACACTACCATGATAAGAATGATAGGTGTGTCACCTGGTGCTGGCAGTAATGAAAAAATAAAAGATACACTTCTTTATCAGACAGCTCGTTATATGGTTTTCAAGAATGGTGCACAGAAGCTGCAGTTGCTGACCAGTACAGCTGGATCTGAATCTTGTAGTCATCTAAAACTGACACATGAAAATATAGTATAAACGTACCAAAAAAATATTTTGATACTTGTTCGACATCACACACACACTACAAGGTCACACAGGTGAGGAATGCAGCACAAAAGCTGCATGATTGGTAAGATAGCTGAGTGACTATTATTATGTCAATGTAACAGGTTTTAGGGTAAATGTATTTAATTGTAGAACTATTTACTTGTGTTCCAAATCAGATATAGTCTTAAGAGACTAGACTGAAACTCTGCTACCTAAAACCGGAGGTGTCCACGACTACTTCAAGACTGTTTCAGGTGTCTTTCAATTAATTAGGTGTAATTCCTTGTTAGTTTATCAGACGTGGTGTTCTCGTTCTAAATAAAACATTGGACAAAGAGTTAGCTGATCATAAGAAGGCAATACTGGAACATGAATGTGAAGGAAATTAGAACGAAAAGAAGTTCAACCAATCTTAGTTTGAACACATAACAAAATTTTCTCTACCCTCCTTGTCCAGTTCATTTTGGGAAGAGATGTTCTGGTTCTTATCGATTTACTGCACAGATTTTAAGTAACAGAGGCCAATGCCATTGTGGTTTTATTATTGCCAGATTCAGCTAGAGCACGCAAAAACTGGATTTTTTTTTATCCAGGAAAAAAGGGATTCGGAGGGTATCAATGTTTTTTGGGCAAGTTTGGGGTCAATAAATAGCAAATTTTACAAATAAAAGTGACTCATGGGAATCATAATCGAAGGGCATTTTTCAATCCAAGGAATTTGTATGTGTATATGTTCAAAATCAGTAAAAAGGGGGCACAGTACAACATTATATACAGAAACTTATACAGAAACACATCAGTTTTAATAATTTTTTCACACCTAAGCACATTTTGCCTGGTTATCTTCTGACTAAATTTCATGGTTTCCTATATTGTTGCTGACTGGATCTCATGCAATAATATTAGCGTTACAAAAAATATCTAAACAAATTAAATTTGAATCAGTCTCCACAGGAATACTAACCATTTTCTGACGCAGGTGCTAAGGTCAGCGCTGAGCAAAGGTCAAAGCAGGCTAAGAGGAAAGCTAAAGTTAAGGGTTTAGTGTTAGATGGGCAGTTACCTTCTCCAGGAGCAGGTTGGAATTGCCATGGACATAGTATTCCCCCTTGAGAGAAGTAGGAATGGAAACTGATACATGCTGCTAATCTGTGATACATGGCTTTCTCCCTTGAAGAAAATCAAACCAAGCCAGATTGTCTTACGCACTAGCACAGCTGTTCTCATGGGTGGGGGATTCCTAGGGAGATCATAGCTGATCATAGCACACTTCCTAAAGCAGATGTATACACTTTAAGGAATCCAGGGAATTCCATTTCATGGAATTTCACAGACAGATTCCCACCGATCACATGAAGAGTTCAGATCTTCAGATCAGAAGAGACTTTACGGTCCTTGATTAATAGATATTAATTAGCTAGCGTTACCTAATATAGAATCTATAATGTATTTGCTTTCTTTCCTGCATAAATAAAATAATAGTAAAAGCATTGCATGGTATGATAGCTATCTTTATCCACCAGACGCTTATTTCAGTTTAAATGTTGTGCTGTCAATAAGACATGTTACAGTATTGATCCTTAATCCAGCCCACAGGCATGTTTTAACTGTATGTGAATGTATCGTACGCTTGGCCTTTCGCCATAGACATGTCATACTAACAGATCAATAAAATATATAAAATATAAGATTGACTTTCTGTTATATATTGCCCATCGAATTATGTATTAAATATTTGATGTCCGCATTGATTTAATATTACAATGAAAATTAACTGCATTTGTTAGTCATATGTCATTGGAAGGAACAAGCATCGTTCAATTTTTAAAATCCATAATGCATGTAAAATTTTAGCCAGATAGTACCTTCATATATTCTTCAGATTTATTTCCTTTGAAGATGTCTGTGAGGTTTAAATACCATTCAGGTGTGAACAGGAGCAGGCAATGACAGAACAGTGGGTTAGAATCCTTGGAGCTGTCACTCTACTAGGGAACCAGTGAAGGAAAGAGGTGTGTCCAGGCTGATCAGAAAAGGAGTTTGCTGCAATCATTTTCTACATCAGACTTTATAACCATAGGAGAAAACCTGAAAACGGAACAGTATATTCGATTTCTTGAGATAATTTTGACATGACTTTCCACCTGCAGCTCAACAGAAGTAGCACCTGTGCAAGGTTCTTAGGACAACAGAGACAGAATGCACCAGAAGCTGACCAGAACCATCATGTTGCCAAATGCCTTTTTTCATTGATGCTGCCCAGTGAGACAGATGTATTTTGGATGTTCTTCGTTTTCATAGCGCTCTTTATCCTCTCACTGATGATAAATGGCTGCACGTTTTTTGGACTGGGGAAATCGGACGACCTCTCCTGGGAACCGCGCTTTGCTCTGTTGAAGAGCCTGATCCTCAGTGATTTGCTCCTCACCATCACGCAGGCTCCCACCGTGTTACACTGTCTGCTGCACAGGTGCACCTTGGCTTTTGACAGCTGGTGCCTGGTACAGTACTTCACAGGCACCCTCTGCATCTTCTGCGCCCTCCTAACCATGACACTCATGGCTCTGGAGCGCTACCTGTATGTCTGTCATGCCATCCACTACTTAAGCATTCTGACAACCAGGCGTCTGCATCTGGGAGTGGGACTGATTTGGTTCCTGTCGATGGCTATGGCCAGTGTGAGCATGCTGCTGCTGCTCAGCCTGGGGCAGGGCACATTTGGCCAGGCTACGGCAGGGCTTCTCTGCGAGCCGGACACCGTTGAGCGCCACCTGGGCTTCCCCAGGGCAGCTGCCATTTACAGGAAGCTCATTGGTGGCGTCCTCACAACGCTGTGCATTCTCAGCTACTCTTTCTCCTACCTGCGCATGTACCAGGAGGCCAGGAATGCAGTTGAGCCCTTTCACCAGGTCAACACGCGTGCCCGCAGCACCGTGCTCTTTTATGGCGGTATGTTCATCTTGCAGCTGGTACCCTGCTGGCTCAAGATTGCCTCTGACACATTCTGGGAGCTCCAGGGCACTGGGGCCATGATGGCGCTGCTGCCCTCGCCATCGCCACTTGCACCCTACAAAACACTGCCATCGTACTCTGCAGGCGCCTTCCACATCTCACTGCTGGTCATGCTCTTTGTGCCACCGTGCATCAACCCGCTTGTTTACGGCATCCGCAATCGAGAGGTGCGACGGGGGCTGCAGCGGCTCTTCCGCTATAGGCATTGAAACAAACCGATACCCCTGGCAGTTAATGGGTTATTACCACAAAGTGCTAGAGTGGTAGAATGATACACTGGTTTGTGTAGATTTTGTGCAGATTTCCCTCTGCTGTGCTCTCACTCACCAGCAGTCTATCTTAAGATAATTTGTGCCAAGGAGGGAAATACTGTGTCATGATTTGTTTCTGTATTAAGTTAGTAAGTATTATTGTTTTGTGTGTGAGTTTTGTGCTTGTTATTTGCATGTTACTAATTGAGATCGTATTCGTTTTTGGCATCAGCAGTTCAAGCAACTGTTGATTGTCAGTTTGGTGCATGTATATGTTTAAATATCAGTATTTCCTTTGGAAAATGTTTTTGGTGTGGTGCACATGGGTGCATACTTACACATGTGTACCTAACTCAAATTTTTACACTTACACCTATTTACCAGTTTTAAATTATTTAAATGATTTTATAGCCTGTGAGTTAATGATTTTAAGACTTTTAGGCACACGTGATTCATGTAGGAATGCATTAAAGTATTTTAAGGGCACGACAATGGAAAGTGCATGTTTAAGTAAAATTATCTAATTAGGTCAGCACTTATTCAGAGGTCATGATTACTTTTTTAAAGATTAATATTGCAAACAGTGTAAAAAACTGGTGCCATGGTGATAGGACCAACCATTCATTTCATACAGCACAGTAGTGGTTAATCATTAAAAAGGATCAATGTCAAGTAACTGCCAACCATAGCCTGTTGATTCGATTTTAATGAGGATGAAGCTGAATAAAGTGAATTTGTTTGTTTGTGGCCGACAGAGCTGTTTGCTTATTTGCATTTATTAAATACATGCCTCTTCAATCATGAAAAGTATTTTTATCTAGTTAATTCTGTTGAAAATGTCCTTCCTGTATACATCTATTGTGGGAGAACTGCTCTTTCTCAGATCGTTCCCTCTACTCTAGCTTGTGGGAAACAGAATACATGTTTGATTATTAAATAGAACAATTCATACTGTTTAGACTTAGCTGTCCCATCTTTTGATAAAAAAGTTGTGTTTATACCTATAGTATATATTTAAATTGTTACATTGTAGATTTAACTATTGAAACCGTATCATAAAAGAAATTATAATATTTTAAACATGAGTTATAATAGTGACTTTTTAATAGTGGTTTTTAGGTAAATAAATATTAATACAGAATACATTAAAAAATTATGTCTACTATTTAATTTCAGCCATTTTCAGTGAAATTGTTGTAATTACTTTTGTGCCAATGGAAAAATGACATTATGCCTAATACAATTGTTATCATCTAAATTGTTTGGTTGTTTTTATTCTTCATATATTCCCAAAATTCATATTGGGTTTATTGTACTTTCCGTATTATTTTACTAGAGTGTCAAGGAAATGTTACATTTAAAAAATCAAAGATCCACAGCTTTACTTGAATTTTACATGCATGTGTTTATCCACATTCTGTCCGTGTAATAAAACAGGATGAAAAATTATGTCACCACGACGGTTGTGGTTGAGTTGTCAAGGGCAGGACTGAGAGAAAAATCAGGAGACAGCGAGGTGATAAAGTAGATGAGGGTCTGTAGAAAATGCTCAAAGAGGGACTAAGCCCATTTGAGGAAAACAGGGAAAAAAGGGAAACCTATAATCTTCTAGAACACACATATTTGTTCATGGAACTGTAGGTCAGAATTTGAAATCAGCGGCCTGACCATTTATTTTCCTTGGTGCCTCACAAAGAAACCTAGGTCAGACATGTCATTAGACAAATGTAAAGCCCCATGTGCAGCCACGGGAGACAGTGGCAACTATGTAGTGAAGCTGGTAGGAGACACTCGTTAGCGACAAGCCAAGAGCAGCCCTGCTAATTTAACCCGCCCAAGACCAGTCTCTCCCAACTGTGCAGAACCAATGTGATCTCTCCATCACAGTAATGACATTAGCTTAATTCTAACATTCTAACAAATTCTAGCGTTAGTCTGTGCTTGAGTCAGCTCTTCATAAGGTCATTTGTCATAACGTGCGTAATTAACATTATTTTTTTCTTTTCTCTATGATGAAAACGTTTTACTAATGTCGAAACTGACTCCATTCACTGCAATGGAAGAATTTATCAAGAAATAATTATTATCATTTTATTTAAGAGCTATTCCAGCGGGATGCCAAAAGCCAGCCTGCTCAACATTCCACTGAACAAAATGGTGTTCACAAACAGTTTATCAATAGCTGACCACCCTGGTGGAGAAAATGGTGGAGAGACACTTATGTGCCAACGAGGTCAGGGGCCTCCCACAGGATAAATTGACCATGATTGCTTAAACATTACACCCCAGTAAGCCAGGTCCTGTACTACCAGGGACTTGCTACTGATATTATTTACAATTAAGTTGCTATCCACATACTCAGCTTGCCATTTCTACATATAGCTGAATATTCACAGTAGAAGAAAAAAAAGTTTGGATAAGGGTAAAATATTGGATAATTGGATTGTGAAATTGGATGTGCAGAAGATCTCCAGAAGTGGCATGGGAAGCAATGAAAGCCTTTATATAATATAAAGTGGTTATACTATTCAACACTCCAAGAATATTCTGGACCACGGAGCAATGAAAGAAGGTGGCCCGGTCAGATTTCACAAATTTTATATCATGTGGTTGGCTGAGTGTGTGTGTGTCGCTTACCTGGAGAACATATGGCACCAGGATGCACTCTGGGAAGAAGGCACGCCGGCAGAGGCAGTGTGATGCATGGGGCAATGTTCTGCTGAAAAACCTTGGGTCCTGCCATTCATGTGGATGTTACTTTGACACGTGCCACCTCCCTAAGCATTGTTACAGACCATGTACACCCTTTCATGGCAACGGTATTCCCTGTTGCATTGGCCTCATTCAGCAGGATAATGCGCCCTGCCACAAAGCAAAAATGGTTCAGGAATGGTATGAGGAACACAACAACGAGTTCAAGGTGTTGACTTGGCCTCCAAATTCTCCAGATCTCAATCCAATCGAGCATCTGTGGGATGTGCTTAACACAACAAGTCCAATCCATGGAGGCCCCACCTCGCAAGGGATCTCTTAAAGGATCTGCTGCTAACGTCTTGGGGCCAGATACCACAGCACACCTTCAGAGGTCAAGTGGACTCCATGCCTCGGCGGGTCAGGGCTGTTTTGGCGGCAAAAGGGGGACCTACACAATATTAGGCAGGTGGTCATAATGTTATGGCTGATCGGTGTATATCCTACCTAACTTCTGAGTAGTGCAGATTTTAGGTTTCTTTCAAGAACTGAAACCTGTAATGTCCTATTGTGTTAGAATGGCATGGGTGGTGAGAACACTGAGGAGTGAGTGATAATTAAAATGTCTGTGACTTTATGCACGTTATATTAAAACAATTTTTAGAGATTGTTCAGGGAATGGAAACTACCATATAACAATAAATGTTCTGTCTCTTTAAGGGGAAGTATGTAGGAGAACTTTTATTCTAGCCTCACCTTTCAGGTAACAAGGCACAAAGGAATGAGGAAGTTTAAAACATTATCTCTGCCTGACATTGCTGCTTGTTTAAAATATAGAGCTTAAACACGAACATATATATCAAAAAGACTGCTCAACATAAACAAGGTACTGGTTTTGACGACTGTAGTTTTAAAGTTGCAATACTACCAGCCTTTGGCTGCGTTGTTTATTTTTGTTTGAATACAGTTAATTAAACTAGCCGGTAATCTTTGTGTTTATATAGCATTGGAGAAGACTACGAATGTGAATAATATAAGAAAACAATGAATGATCAAATTCTACTTATTCACTCTTATGAGACTAGGACGTTCTTAAGTTCTAAGAATTAATTCAAGTTCATTCAAAATTGTTAGTATGGATGTTATTAGGAAACAAGGAAATTATATAATTCAGAGACAGAGGAAGCATACTGATTTAATAATGACTATGCTTGTCTCTGCTGTGAAGCAATATTTTAATAACGAAGGAAGTAATTTTTAGCCATGCAATTGTGTGTTTACATAAGTATACAAGTTCTCAAAATATATACCGTTACATTCCTGTCATTACATGTTATGAGTGATACGACAGGTGATGATCAATTCAAAATAAATCTATGTTTAAATAAATTACTTTTTTAATGTCAAAAAGCACGTGTTTTTTTTTATAATAAAAAATATTTGAATTATTTTTACAATATTAATTGAAGAAACTGTGAAGAAAGACTTTAATATATAATCCTATTTTATAATTTTATAATCCTATGTGTTTTTTACACAAACTCTCATTACTACCCCTTAACAGAGACAGAGATGGAGGAGGAGAGAAACTTTGGAAGTACTATACAACTGGAAGGCGGGGGATGTGATTCTGTGTTCGAGACACAGTCCACCAGGTCTCTCTGCTCTGCGGACAACAACCTGCGGTTTCTATGCAAACTCCACATTAAGAGATGCCAGCAGAAAGAGCAGGAGACAGTCCAGGTGGACGTGGAGCTTCCTGGCCGGTGCAGCGTACACCAGTTGCGTCTGCGTATCTGCATCCAGGCTCAGAAGACCACTAGCCATCCTGATCCCCTGAGCTTACTGGACCCTGAGAAATACCAGCTTCTCTACACCAAGGGTGATGACTTGTATGAGATATATGATGACCATCAGGTCCTCCGGACATTAGATATAACATGGTTGGATGCCAACGGTGCGAGGATGGCCAATATCGTGGTTAAGCCCCAGCCCGAAGACACAGAGGAAAGACAAAGCACCCACCAGACTTTAGCATACCTGATTGGGCATGACCTCAATGCTGCGGCCCCCGAGCGGCTAGGTGAGATGAACTTTGCTCGCAGGAAATTTGTCTCTTCCCGGAAAGAAGAACTGCAACGACGCAATCCTAGGGTCTACGCCATGGAACCTTGGGTTACCTCAACTCCTTTCCTGAAAGACCAGCAGGCCTTGCTCAGTGGTGAGCTCTTGGGCACCCTCTATCACGGTGAAGTATGCCTCCAAATGAGGGTTGACATTACAAAATCCCCTGCCTCTCTAATTGAAATCGTCCTTAAGATTATGTCTGAGAATGGAAATACTTTGGAACAAGCAGCTAGTGACTTAGTGCTGAAGGTTTGTGGTAGAGAAGAATTCCTCACCGGGGATTTCCCACTCTCAGATTTCCTGTGGGTCCGCCATTGCCTAAAGACCATGCAGGGGCTTCACCTATCTGTGCATCTTGCAACTTCATTTGAGGAAGAAACGGTAAGAGAGGAAGGCTATCCTATAGTGGACAGCTTTGCAGGTCTTTGTAGCTCCCATGAGGAGCTTACTCTGGCTAACAAGGAGGTGGATGACATCCTGATGATCTCACTATGGGACTGTGCAAGGACGTTGAGGGTGAAGCTGCTGGGGTTTGACATCCCCCAGCTCCCATGCAAAGCGCCCCAGAATGTCCATGTCGAGGCCTTCATCCTCTATGGGAACATGGTGGTGTCCTCAGTTTGCTCCCCTCCCAGACCTTTTGCAAAGGAAGTACTATGGAACATGTGGCTTGAGTTTGATGTGCTCCTGAAAAACATACCTCGTGGCGCTAAGCTTGGTTTTACAATAAATGCCACCACACTTGATAGCAGTGCAGGAAAGTCCACATTTATGGAAGGCAAAGAATACCAAAAAGGCAAGGGCAAGGTGCTGTTCTTTGTAAACATTCTTCTCATTGACCACAGGTCCCTGCTGAGTCAAGGGCTGCACACTTTGCACATGTGGCCATTCCTTGAGAAAGAGGAAGAGGTGTTCACATATCAAGCAGACAAGCTCTCTTCTGCTACAAACCCTGACCAGGCTAACTCAATGGCTATCACCTTCCTGCTAGACCGGTACAGCTTCCCTGTGGTCCTCCCTCAAAACAAGGGCTTTATGGGGATAAGCTCCACTCCAAGGGTCACAGATGTGAATAACACACACTTGGCATCATCTGCTGTGTCCAGTGAGGATGTTATATCACAAGTGTCTGCAAGGGAGGGTAAATCTGGAAAATCAGATAAGCTTCATCTCAGGAGGTTTCGGGAGGAGAGCGCCCTCTATGGCTCCAACCTGCCCCAGTATCTCAGGAAGGTCAATTGGTTGAAGCCCAGTACAGTACAGGATGTCCATTGGCTACTCTGCAACTGGGACCCCCAGGACCTTGAAGTTCCCATAGCCCTAGAGCTTCTGAGTGTGGACTTTGCTGATGAGCAGGTCAGAAAGTTGGCAGTCAAGAGGCTAGAAACCCTCTCCAATGAGGAGGTCCTGAGGTACTTACTACAGCTTGTGCAGGTAAGGGAAAGACTTTGAAGCAAAGTTACATAATTACTTGATTGCTTTGTTAACATCTGCCATTATGTATTGTGTAAGATGTGAATTTTAGGTATTAGATTGGAGTAACACCAAAAAACGTAATAATGTCTATGTGCACGATTTTATATGGTGTGATTATCGGATATCAGGGGACTGTTACATATAGTGAAATTGTAAAAAAAAAAGTATGTAGTATTAAGGAAGCCTTCCCTTTTCCATCCGGGAAAGATGAATGGTGAGCAAACTGATTTATTCAATTCTGGAAATATTTTAGACACGACTTATTGACTTTTGATAAGTTATGTATTGAAATATGAATCTATAAATCAATAAAAACAATTTCTTTCTTTCATGAATTCATGAACGAAATCTCAGTTCTCCTTTTAATTTGCATGCTGCTGAAATATAAATTAAACCATGAGTAAACATTGCATATTACAGTATTTTCACATAGATGGTCTGTCATATATAACGTTTTAGCTATGTAAATAAATATGTCTGTGTCTATGTTCATTGGTGAACAAGCTTCTGTACTTAGAGTGTGAGAGTACATTTAAACGAGAAAGATAAAAATATATAATAAGCCATTTCAGAACTCCACTTTTGAGGTAGCACTGTTTTACTGCATTTTTACAAAATTTTCTGTCTCCTCTGTAGACATTGAAGGTTGAGGCTTATCACGACAGCTATTTGGCAGGCTTTCTCATCCAAAGAGCCCTTCGAGTGAGTGACCAGTGTCTCCATGGACTTTGTTTAGTACTTCATACTTGTTTAATAGGCTTTGTTTAATTCCCTCTGATTACCTTCTTGGAGGAAACCATTGCATATTTTATATAGCTGGATTATCACAGGTCCTGAATTATTTTCATGCGTGTGTCACCTACATTTTTCGAGCTCTTGACTGAGTGTCAAACCTTACTCCCTAAGCAAGGCAGAAACTTAGACAAGAGAAGAGATTAGCTTGTTGTGCTAAAGAACCAACCATACTCTTGTCTTTGAAACCTGGGAGTGATGTTACTGTCTGTAGCAAACGTTTTTCAGTGAGCTTTGCTACACATTATTATTATTATTTTGACCATATTTCATATAAGATATCCAAAGAGCACAAGTTCTTCAGAAAACAGTGCATTTGGACATTTGTTTTGAAAGTAATAATGCAATATAAACCAGCTAATAAACCACCCTAATCCTTTGTTTTTATTTTTGCCTAGAGTAAAAGAATTGGTCACTACTTCTTCTGGTACCTGCGCAGTGAGGTATCAGGTTGTCCATACTTCCGGGAGCGACTGGCAGTGACCCTGGAGGCGTACCTGTTGGGCTGTGGCCAGGCCATGCTGACAAGCTTCCTGTCACAGGTACAGCTCGTTGAGAGTCTGCACCGGGTGACCATTGAGGTCAAGAAGCTCTTCCCGGACAAGACTGACCTCCCAGCCAATGGTAAAGTGTTAAGCGGAATTTCTGTCGGAATGTCAAAGCCCCAATGACACATTGGTGGAGTGCTGAATGATGATTGATCAGCTAATTTCACAATATCCTTGAGAATTCAGAATTATCCACAGGGCCCACAGGGAGCGGCATAGTGGCTCAATGGTTTGCAACAGGTTCTTGGGTTCGAACCTGATTAAAATCACCTTACTGGCTGGAATTTGCAAGCTCTCCGTGTTTTCATGTGGGTTTCATTCCATGGTCCAAATAGTTGCAGGTTAGGTGATTTGTATCTGCGAAGTCGATGGACTTCTGTTCCTTCCTGGGTTAGGCTCCACCACTTTTGAATGTTATAAGTGGTTCTAAAAAATAAAAAAATTGTCACAGGAAGATAATAGTTTTGACTCACAATCAACTCACTTATTTAAGCGGACGTCCGGATCAGTTTGTCCAAGTCTTCCATGGGCTGATTTTTTATACTGATCATTATACTGATCGTCAAGAAACAACCATTTCTATTGTTTGTTTTTATTTATGTTTCAAACCAGCTGGGCAACAGCTGCAGGCGCTTCTGCAGACCTGCACCCTCCCGCCAGACTTCCAGGTGCCCTTCGACCCTCGCATTAGAGCCGGTCCAATAATGGTCAGTGCAGTGTGGTTGTGAGAACTTGATGTATGTTGTAGTAATAACTGAGCAATTTGTTGTTTTTACCAGATTTTCTTGAATTAACCTTGCAATCACGTACAGGTTTTCTGCAAATTTAGTCATGGATAGAAATATGTTGGACTGTTAAATACGTTGTTTGAAAGGTTTTGTGGGTTTTTCTGCAAGAATACGTTTAATTTTTTTAAAGAATAACGTTGGATTGTGTTTGTTTTCTTATTAATTTTCCCCAATGTTCTTTGCAACTATATCCCATAGCTGGAGAAGTGCAAGATAATGGCCTCCAAAAAGAAGCCACTGTGGTTGGAGTTCTCCTGTCCAGTTTCACAGGGACCACCCAGCTCACCGGTGGGCATCATCTTTAAACACGGCGACGACCTGCGCCAGGACATGCTGATCATTCAGGTGAGACGTACCCTGAACCCTAGTTTTGTTGCAAATGAAACTGCTACTCCTGCGTCCTATTGCATGGCAATAGTACTGCATGGGCCATAACTCAAACATGTATATAAATCTAAATATGCAGAGCAAGAGAAAAATTGTTGTATACCATGATTGAAGTCTGAATTGGGATGCTGTTCAATGGATCTTCGCACAATCCAGTCCTGGACAGAATGTTGGGTTGTGGTCACTTTTTTCTGCACAATTAAAGCTTAACAGGCAATAAACATATCAATTTACTCATAGGCAAAGAGCTTCAAACTACCTTGGTTTGTCTGTGCTAGGTTTTTGCAAAGGTCAGTGAGAAATGCTGGCAAATGAAAAAAATTCAAATGACTGTAGTTTCTGCTGCTGTTTAAATCGTTTTCAATGTTGTTGTCGCTGTTCGTTTTGTTGGCCTTATGTGTTTTGTCATCCTCAGACACTGACGCTGATGGATTCAGTCTGGCAGGAGAAGTCCCTGGACTTGAATCTGGTTCCCTATGGCTGCATCTCGACTGGACATAACATAGGTACATAGCACAGTGCCCCCTCTGGCCAAGGAATATCAATGTGTGAGATTTTACTTTAAGAAATTTCTGGAATCCAACACATGTTAGACGTGATTATGTATTTCCTGGAGCTCAGTATCTACTTCTTTCTGCCGTAGGGATGATCGAGATTGTACGAGACTCGGTCACCATCGCCACCATACAGAGGAGCAGAGGAGGCACCACAGGGGCTTTCAAAAATGATGCCCTATATGAGTGGCTCAAAGGGAGGAGTCTGCTGCAGGAAATAGTATGAAGCTACCTCCAAAGATCCATTCCTGTGTCTGAAAAAAGAAAAGAAAATTCATGTGTTTCAAGCTATTCTTTTCCTATGGATTTTCTCTCACATGTTGCCTTTGGTTTCCTCCCTCCTTTTCAACTATGGTGTCATAGCACTACCAAGCCATGGAGAGGTTTGTCACTTCCTGTGCCGGATACTGCGTGGCCACCTATGTACTGGGGATAGGGGACCGTCACAATGACAACATCATGATTTCGGAGCAAGGTAGAGGAAAAAGGGAAGTGCCATGTTTTGAAGTGCTGCATTTTAGGGTACAGCGTTAAAGACCCTATAGGGCAGCACCGCTTTACTTTTGAGTCATTCGATGAATACATGTTGGTCTGAGTGAGAAAAAAAAGATAAAAAACTAGAATGAACTAACGGCATTCCGTTATTGGTTGGGTTGTGCTGTATTATTATCAAGATTACATGAGAATATTATTCTGTTTTCTTTACATTTTGACTATTCTGTGTTTCAGCATGCTTAATTGATACGTTTTAAATCGAGAAATTGTATGATATTTTATTTAAAAACATTGAATAAATGTTTGGAGAAGCCAGTTATTTAGGTATTGAAGTGTATCGCTGTTTCTTCTCCAAGGGAATCTTTTCCATATTGACTTTGGACACATCTTGGGTAACACCAAACGGTTCTTTGGTGTGAACAGGGAGAGGGCTCCCTTCGTCCTGACCCCTGACTTCCTGTATGTCATGGGCAACAAATCCAGCCTTTACTTCCAGAGGTTCAAGGTGAGGTCTTCAGAATCTTCTGCAAAAAAAAGGCTCTTTCTGCTTAATGTTTTGCTGAATCACATCATCTAATAGACTGCTTGTTTATGGGCCTGTGCGACTGACCTTGAGCAATGGAGGATATTATATCTAGCATGTCAGCATTCAATCTGTGATGATCAAATGGACTGCACACTAAGAATGGTACAATGGTCAGTAACATTTTCTCCAAACTGTCATCTCAATGCACCTCCCCTTCCCACCAGGACACCTGTATCCAGGCCTACATAGCACTACGCAGCCACACTCGACTGCTGGTCACTCTTTTCTCCCTCATGTTGCTGACGGGTATCCCCGAGCTCAGCTGCGCACAGGACATCCACTATCTGCGCTACGCGCTGCAAGAGGAACGCAATGAAGAGGAGGCGCGGGACCACTTCCTGCAGCAGATTGCCACCTGCGAACAGTTGGGCTGGACGGTTCAGGCCAACTGGTGGATCCACATGCTGGCAGGCATCAAATAGGCCCGAGGCCACGCCCCGGTCACCCACATCTCTGTTCTTCTTTCCCCACCTGTTCCCCATGCCAATAATTTTCTTTAATCTGCCTGAAACATGCAACCAACCGATTTATGGCAAAACCTGTGCCTCAATATCCCCTGATCTATAAGAGTTTGATGTTTTTAGATTAAAAACCAACAGTTTTTCTGCTCTTGCTGTGTTTTTATCTCCTCCTGTCTGAAAGAAGCAAGAAAATAAAGATTTAAACCAAATGGCAAGCCACCAGCAAATCATTGGGTTTTCTTTCGGTTAATCCTTAACATGTGACCCGCATATATTTTCCCATGACCTATGCCCATAAATCTTGTTTTGCCTTGTTTTTGCCCGTGGGTGGAATTTCTGGAGAGGTCGTCATGGCAGTTTCTCTTCACAATGAAATTTAACAATGAAATCTGGTCAAACCCAGATAGCTCAAGACATTGTTTTACCTTTAACTGTATTCCAAATTATATACGGAATATAAAAACAAATACTATTAAATACATTTTCCTTGCTTGCAGAATGCTTTTTGAAAAATAGAGGTAAGGAGACTAGTTGATAAGTAATTTGAAAAAGACCTGGGGTGTTGAGTTTGTCCCAGTCTTCTTTTTTCTTTTTGTCAAGAAAAGAGGGTTGAGTGTAATTTTTTAAAATGACCAGCAGAGGGAGATGCCCTAAGTGTGTCTCCATCAAGCACTGCGGAAAATAACTCAAAGCACTCCTAACAAACACACCCCAACTCAGAGGAAGGGCAACGCCCAGTCTTTGTCTACCAGCAAAATTTTGGTTACATATGTTGCCGTGGAAACCTTTCAGTATTGAACATAAAAATCACAATAATAAGCAAAAGCATCCATATACATCCCATTCATATTGTGCATTTAATAATTTTGTGATAAAAACAAATTTACATAATAATAAATGTAATAGTAATAGTATACTTTTTGTATCATGTTATTTTAGTAAAAGTTTTACATGTAAAATATAAAGATAATAAATGTGTCTATTTACATTTTTTATTTACATTTTTTTTTTAAAGCTATTTTTTTTTTTTAAACATATAATTCAGAATCAGGAAGACTATCACAACCTGGATATCACATTTAAGTTAATTGCGCGCCTTGCAATGTGCAGCTACTGAGAAAATGAAGCAATCAGGCCTGCAATCCCTGGCCTAGACTTTGCCCTGTCAGTCATGCTGCACTCAGCAACCTGTTATCTCCCCGGAGATAATTACTGGGTGACACTTTGCACATTATGACATAAGCATGTAAAATAACATGGAAAGCTTGGAAGCTTTGGCCTTCCCATTTTGGTATCCCACGGGTGCATACTGTAACACTTTGACCTTCCGTGGTCTGGGGTGGGTTCAGAGATTATGGTTGTGAAGGAACACAAAATGTTTTTTATTTGAAAGAACGGAAGTAATTTTACTAGTTTTATTCCTTTTTATAATGTATTATTTGTTTGCGCTCAGTGCCTTTGCAAAGAATAGAAACTGTAACTGTACAAAGCAAGACATATGGTAACGTCATTTGTTTTATTATTCTTGGTTTCTATTTAAAGCCAGAAAACTCCAAGACAAGTTTACAAGCAGAGGTAGTTCATATGTGCGTATGAGTGCACTTGCCTCTGGGTGTGTTTCAGAAGGAGAGGGAGTAGAGCGGGTGTCTGGGGTGGGCTAGGGGGATGCCAAGGAATGCTTATTGTATGCAATTATGGGGTGAATAGGTGGAGTCCTGTGAGTGTGTTTTTGGTAGCTCAGGGAGGAGGGTTGAGAGTAAGGGGCGGGGGCCGTAAGAATTGGTTTGTGTGTGTGTGTGTGTGTGTGTGTGTGTGTGTGTGTGTGTGTGCGTGCGTGCGTGCGTGCGTGTGTGTGTGTGTGTGTGTGTGTTGTGGGGTGGGAGGCATGTCTGAAAGTGCCCAGTCAGCCGAGGAGTGCAAAGCTGCTCTCTAACCATTTAATACAGAGAGCTGAGCCAGGGGGCATTCCAGAAGAGCACTCACTCACTCACTCACACACACTCACTCACTCACTCACACACTCACACACTCACACAAACAAACTCACTCACTCACTCACTCACACGCACAAACGAACACACTCACTCACACACACACACTCACTCACTCACTCACTCACTCACACACACAAACACACACACTCACTCACTCACTCACACACACACACACGCACAAACGAACACACACACTCACTCACTCACACACACACACTCACACTCACTCACTCACACAAACACACACACTCACTCACTCACTCACACACACACTCACTCACAAACAAACACACACACTCACTCACTCACACACACGCACAAACGAACACACTCACTCACACACACTCACTCACTCACACTCACACAAACAAACTCACTCACTCACTCACTCACACACACGCACAAACGAACACACTCACTCACTCACACACACGCACAAACGAACACACTCACTCACTCACACACTCACGCACAAACGAACACACACACTCGTCATTCTACCCCTCATACGCGAAAATTTGATCTTGTTTAAAAATTCTTCCTATAAATATAACTCCTCTAATTCTCAATGCTTGAACAGACAGTGAATAATAGTCTCATTAAGAGTTTTTAATCAGTATTAAAAACGCTGATGCAGATCTGAATACAGTGCTTCCTCTTTACACGTTTGTTGTCATTTGGACAATCTAGAACAAACACAACTTAACAAAAAATGGAAAGTTTACTGAATTTTTTATTGGTCAGATACGATTTGGTTAATCTCATTGTGCAGGGTGCATACACAGGGGCTGAACGTCTGCAACACATATTTTACCAGCCTACAGATGCTGCGCTAGGGGATTCTGTCCCAGCCTGAAGACGCACATCGTACAGGTCCCGTTCATCTGGGGAATGGTCAGTGAGTCCAGTGGGTCCATCTATGGCACATTCTGCATGGTTGCACAAGCAGCACCAGGACGTGTCACATGTCCTGCCAGAATGAGGTCACGAGTTGTAGTCTGCCTCTGACGTACCAGGGGCGCATAAACCCGATTCTCCTGATAGGCAAAACATGTTGGCTCCTGTATTGACTTCTCCTTCCTCGGTTTAGACCGGGTCTTGCATTTCCATTGGCCCGAATCTCCCCGTTCCCAGGGCCCAATCTCCTCCCTGACAAATGAGGCGATGCACTGTTAACGAGATAGCGAGGGGGAGGGGCATATCGCCGTCAGTCATTATAATCAGGGATAATCAGTTCATCTCGTCAACTGATGGAAAAAGTGGTTGAGCAATATCGAAAATCTATTCTATAATTTGGTTGTTTTTGTTTTCTTTTTGTCTGATTCTCATGGACAGCCTACAGTATCGACTACATATTTCACCCAAATTTGAAATGAAATTGAAATAAATTAAGAAAATGTTAAATCTTAAATAAATATTCTTAAAAATTACATAACACGAATGTACTATATATACCAAAATTTTTTAAACGATTGCAATGAAGAAAGAAAACGGCAAAATCCTGCTTCAGTGACTTCCAAATTGAATAAAATTAGAGCTTATAGTAATCTGGATTTGGAGTAATTGAAATGGCTTTTTAATGTTTTTTTCATTCCCACTAACCCTAAAAATGATTTCCTAAAATCACATGGTGCTTGGCTCTCCTTAGTGCAGCTTGTCATGTTTAACCATGCAGGGGAGGGAATGAGATCAAAATAAATGCCAATGAAATAGCCATTGCCAGGAATCCAAAGCACTAATGTACCCATTTTCAGCTGACGTAAACTTGGTAGATTGAGTAGGCACGTGCTGGTTAGCATCTGCAAATGTAATGAACGGTACACTGGGTGTCTAGTTTGTCTCACTGGGTATTTCTGCCGAACACAGAGCGACTTGGGCGGATGTGTGGAGAAGGGTTCTGAGGGGACCTCGGAGATCAGGGGTTGTGTGAGGAGGGCCGGCCGTCAGGTCGGCTCACGCCCCTCGTCCTGTCTTCTCTGTCTGCTGTCTCGAATAAGCGAATTCATATTAGGCGTAACTCTAAGGGAAGATGAATGAAGAATATGAGACCTGCTGATTAGAGCGGAATAGGCGAGGAGAAGGTGGTGCTGCAGGTCCAAACGGTTGTGTTTGCTCTGGGTTTGTCTTCGTGCCGTTCGTTTCTTTCAGTGGTGAATCTGCGCTGCAGTACTTAAACTTTCCTCATCTCTCAGTGCCTGGCCGAATCTACCGGCACACCCAGAGGAACTCAGGCTCCTCCGTAGCCAGTTTAACAGAAGGACTTTTCTTTGCTTCTGAATGCATACATGTTTATTTTTTATTTTATGACTCTTAAAAATGAGGATATAAGTCACAAACACAGAAGCAGCCCCCAGCATGTGGGTCAGTGTGTGGAGCTGCCCGGTTCCTCAGATATTCAGCCATAAAAATACAAATAAAAATGTTAAAACAGGATAAAGGAAGTGGAATGGAGAGTCATAGGATGGCTGTGTGACTCTTTATTGCTTTCTCTCCTCCAGCTATTAGTTATTGTGTTGCATGCTTAATGGAAACGGTTTGGTTTGTGCTCTCACGTCTCGCAGTTATTAAATATCATGTAGGCTGATTCAGCAATCCTTGCTTTTACTTACAGTTATCACAATCTCACTAATGCATTCAGCAGGGAGCCACATTCTTATTTATTTCTACTTTTGTATGGAGCTGTGTCCTCTGATGGCAAGCCACGCTCCTGTTTCAATACCCGTGTGTGTGTGTGTGTGTGTGTGTGTGTGTGTGTGTGTGTGTGTGTGGGCAGCACACCCGGGCGTGAGATTATCATGAGTGAAACGTAGCTTGTTTTCGGTATGCCGCCGTGCACAGTGGGACACCAGCCACGCGACTCCCTAAGCCTTCAGGAAGTGACCACAGGGAAGCTCTTCACCTAACCATGGGGGCTCTCTCAGCACCTCTGGCCTGTCTCCCCCCACGCGCACAGTGCTGCTTCCACAGAACCCGGAACCCGTGTGTGGATTCCATGTGTTCCACCCGTGTGGTTCAGCGCCACATGGTTCATAACTTCCTGCTGAGAGCTGGGATTGAACTCATCTGGCTCCCCCCACCAATGATACCCAGAATGTGACGGCCAATTACTGAAGGGTTGATTCGGTCTGATGTGAGTTCATTGAGACTCTCTTTATTTTATTTTTTAACTTACTTTTATTGTGTCATAAGTAGCTGTCCATTTCAGAGAAATAACATGCAGATAGACGACAAAAAGTTAAACACTACACGAAAGGAGAGGGGGAAAAAAAAACGAATAAAATCAATGAGACCGACAAATAATGAGAAAATAATGAAATAAAGATGACGAAGTGACCATTACAGTCATTAACACTTCTAATCTGCACTCAGCACATATGGGTGTACATATCCTTTGAGGAGATCTGAAGCGTATGCTAACGGGTGGAAGGGGTTAATATGTCAGACATTGCTGATTTATATGATTATTGAGTCTCGGTTTGATATTCATTCTCTCCAGTCTTCTGTCTGATTTGGATTGGTCATTATTGTCTTCTCAATTACATGGCTAATTGAGTTTTCCGACGAGTAGAGACCATTGGCCTAATGCAGCTGTGCATGCCAGTGCACTAAATGCTCAACAAAAAAACAAAAATACTGAATAAACAACAAGATTACCAAAGAAGTATTCAAAGGAACTTTGTCAGTGAGTTGTGGGTTGCTGGAAAGAGCATCGTCCTGGTTGACTAGTTGCCATAGAGACTGATGTTCTGCCTTCCCTGGTCTGACAGGAAGCTGTTTTTTCTTCAGGGCAGGCCAGGGGCTTGCCTGGAGTGAAGGGGTTAGCGGGTGAATCTTGCCTCCCGCCCCTCTGATCGCAATGTCGAGGGTTGGGGGAGGGGGAGGAGTCACATGGGCACAGACAAACAGAAAACCTAGCTTCTCGGGCCCAAGGCCTCAGCTTGGCACGCCATGTTCCGCAGACAGATCAACACAGAACACTGGGTCTGTTTCCACAGTCTGCTGCTGCTGATCCGGGCCCAGGAACGTGTTTGTTTTGCTTGGATATTAAAGGCTCTATTGAAGGATCAGAATAGGGCTGATTGTTTCTCCTGAGTGGCCTGTACACTGCATTGTGTCAGAAACGTCGGCCTCTTGTTTTCCCAGCTAAGGACACTTATTCCCCCTCGGGTTGCCTTTTCTTTCATTTTTCCATAAGCTGTGCCTTGCTGCTAAGAAACGGGCAGTTGCTATGGAAACGGCACACCTTCCCTGTTTGGACAGTTTAGGAACAGTGTAATGACATCCGTGCGATTCTAGCAGTCCTCTCCACTTTTTGCCTCAAAAACCAACGCTGCTTCCTAATAGTTTGCTAAATTGATATTGGCCGGAGGTGGGTTTTACCTCCCTCTTTTCCCAGTTGATGCCTGCTGGTTCATTAGCTTGGCTTTAAGTGTAATCGGTCCGAAGGTGTAAGCTTATTGTGCCGTTGCGTGACTGCCGGAACAGGTTTACTTCGACTGAGGAGGATATTCTGCGCGTTGTCGTGCTAGAGCTAGAGAGAGGTTCACCTTTATCATTTGGTCAAGCAGCTCAAGAGTGGTGTTAAATGGGCCTGGTGGCTGCTCTGTAATACTGCATGGCCAAGCTGTCACACCCCCTTTGTAGCCTCAAAATGCTGGCTTTGCTCGCTGCGTCTGCGTGCGTTTGTGTGTGCGGACCTGAGAGCCCAGTTTCCCCAGTGGCATTCCTGAGTGACCACATTCATTTTTTGTTGAAATTCCCAGGGAGATGTTACTGTAAAAAGAAAAAAAGGTTTTCCAGTGAACTCCGTGGGCTGATAGGTCCGGTAAATAGATTCAACTTTTGTTTATAATCCTGAATGCTAAAACTGGAAAAATTGTTTTTTTTGGGGCACCCATTAGTTAAATGAAACAACAAATGCCTTCCATTAAAGACATGTTTGTTTTTCTGTGTTTTCGGTGTTCACTTGAGGAGCATATTCTGTGTTGGCTTACCCTGGTTCTAATAGATAAATTGGATACTAACTTGCAATGCTGGCTCGCGGTTGAATCTCTGACAAAATAAAGTGGCGGGATCCATCAAGTGTTAATCCGTTTCCTCTCGCTGCGATTCGCCGCAAAACTGAAATGGATGGAGTTAATGACCCTGCAACGGGCCGTTGCATTTGCCCGTTCGCCTGCTTCTCTCCCCTGAAATGGAGATAAACGCAAACTCTCTGAGCCGTCCGCGCTCACACAAGGCGTCTGCTAGATCTCTCCTTAATCCCCGGTCTCACAGCTGTTTCCTGGGCGTCGCTCCGTCGTTAGTAATTGGAATGTCGCTCAAGTGTATTGTTATTGATGATATTGGCTTTCCTGTGGATTGAAGGGCCTAGTAATCCTTGGTCAGGTAGCAGATCAGTGTCAAGGCTGAAGTCAGTTTCAGTTTACTTTAGAGAATTTCCACTAAATAAGTATGCATTTTTGAAGGCTTTGGTGTTATACTGTTTCACCAGATCATTTCTGGTTTTTGTTTTTTTAAATTATTATTATTATTTGGAATCGCCAATTATTTTTCAGAATTTTCTTTCCCCAATTTGGAATCAGCAATTGTGCTAATCCATCTCAACTTTTGTTCAGTTCTGTTGAGTTACCCGATCCAGAGGACAAACCCTGGAATGTCTGTTTATTTTAAAACGTCTTTTGTTACTTATATACTATATACAAATACACTGGAGAACATGGTTCTCCTGCGACATCTCAGCTGACGGAAGCAGCTACTTTCAGCTACGTCGTTACTCTGGACTGGAAGGATTTAGTCAGTGGTGTATTCTCCTGGGGAGAAATATCGGGGGCTGTCAGAGAACGCAGCCCTGCCTATTCGGCCACAGTGAGGCCACACCCGTTTCTTCCTTTGGGGAGAAAGGACCGCCCCCGTCGTCCACACCCTCCGGTAGACGCATTTGGAGAAGCAGTGTGTTGTTCAGGTCCTTGCTGACGGTCTTATATAATCAACCTGATGCTATTGGGGTAGCAGTAACTGAACCGAAAAGCTGCCCACCCCAGTCTCCTCCTCTGCACTGTGGGGTCTTCTGCCCAGCTCTGTATGGCCGGACCCTCCGCTCCCTTGCACCCATCGGCCCAATCCGCTCACAGCACCCACTTCTCCAGGGCCTGGTGGCGCAACACTGTGACACCTGAAGGCATCGAGACACGCCTGCGTCTGTGGCCATGTCCCTTCCACCTGGCTGGGCAGACTTATTCTCCCTAATTACGGCACGGAGCCTTGTCAGGGCCTGTCTCTGCATCCAGACGCAGATATTGTTTGTTATTCGCCACCTGCTCTGGTTTGATCTGCCCTTTCATTGGTTCCCTGGGAGCGCCCGAGCGCACCTGTCTGCAGAGTGCCGGCACATCCCTGAGGAGAGGCGTAGATTTGGGTAGTCCCTGAGTGGAGCGCTTGAAAAAAACAACTTGTTTTGGGGGGGTGGGGGGAGGCAGGTATTTTTCCAGCCCGCCACCTGCTTGCATGTGACTGTAGAGGGACAGAAGCAGGGGGACTCCTGTCCCTACCACCGTGTCCTCTCCTCAGCCAAATTGAGCTCCCTCCGACAACACATATTAAAAGGTGGGGAGAATCTCATAAACAGCCCCAGCAACAGAGCCCAGGAAGGTGGGGTGGGGCTATAAATAGAGCGTGTGCGAGGAGCTCGGCTGGCTCCGGGCCAACGATGCAGAGCGCACTTTAATAAATGCCAGGCCTCGGCAGGGCCCGCGGGACCACAGCGCGCAGGGAGAGACACGGGCGCAACTTCCCCCGTCCATCTGCCCTGTCAAAAGCACCAGCAGAGACGCTTCATGCTCCCTGGTTTCATCCCCTTCAGCACGTCTACGTGAGACCTTGTGGCCGCTGACCGCGCGCGGGTGGCTCATAGCTCCGGCTAAGCGCCGGGGACTCGGAAAACGGGAAAGGACGGCGACCGCCATCATCATCCCGATGCAAAGCCAGAGCCACGCCGCGCTCCGTCGCCGAGCCCACGCAGATCAATCAAAGAGACAGGCTTCCTAACCATTTGAGGAATTTCATTTGTTTACTGCGTCCTCGTTATGTAAGGTGGCCCCGTAATCAAGTAATTGCACCGTGGGGTAGGGGGGTGGGTGTATCAGGATCCTTTTGGGGAACGGTTTAACTCCCGGCTCTGGAGGGTCCATCCCGTTACACAGACAGTCATGTGTTTACATTAACATTTGCATTTACTCATTTATCAGCCACTCCTATCCAACTCTATGTCTTAACGACTTCTTCTTTGACTACTTGGGATCCCCGAGGAAATATTTCTGTAGTCTATAAAATGGCTGAAATAAGCCAATGTACACACCGTGGGTCGGCCATCACTCGCTTCTGCACTTTGAGCTGGCTGGCTCTTGCCAGTCTATTTTTACAGTCAGGATTGGGAGCAGACTAAACAAGATCCTACCAGGGAGCTCCTAAAGTTCAAGGGTCCGTGTGTTTCTCGAGAGCTTTTCCACAGCCTCCAACGCATGGCACTTCACTTTGCGGCAGATGGCCAAATCTATCCTAGGCAGGAAATTTCTAGATTTTGTGAGCTTAAGCACTCTGGTTTTCCAGGCCACTATCATCACTTTCAAACATACTGTTTTGATTTAGGTACATGTAGTAGGGAGGCAGTCTTCTTTTCCAACATAAAGTCCACCTGAGTAGATCCATGCAGGTCTTCTTTTCCAACATAAAGTCCACCTGAGTA
>JAOYSI010042299.1:4574-20978 GCA_025775065.1 Hiodon alosoides
GTAGTTGTCAGACTGAGACCACAAGCTCTACACTCCGCCTCAATGTAGTTGTCAGACTGAGACCACCAGCTCTACACCGCCTCAATGTAGTTGTCAGACTGAGACCACCAGCTCTACACCGCCTCAATGTAGTTGTCAGACTGAGACCACAAGCTCTACACCGCCTCAATGTAGCCATCAGACTGTGTCTCTGCCTGGCTCTGTTTCTGTGTCTTCCAACACTGAATCGATCAGAAGACACACCTCTATTAATCTATTCCCACTAATGTTCAGAGCTCGCTCCACACCATTCCTTCATGAAATAACATCACAGAAACACTGGATTCTGTCCAGAGTCCTGAAATGTGGTCACTATCAGTGTCCAAGGACATTTACAGACCTTTTTCCCCCATCCTAGTGAATCAAAAATATTTATCAAGTTTCAAAACCTAACCTTTGCTGCTAATCTGCGCAGCAAAAAAACACTGTGTGGTCATGACCCAATGTGCACCTAGTAGTTTGTGATTTTAATGCAGTCCAATTAAATGAATATTGTCTGTTATTCAGGGTTTATTTAGCAAAAGTCTGAACCATCTAAACCACATATGTATCGTACCAGATTCTAAAACACAAATTTTTTTTTAAACTCTGAGCTCTCACCAGTAAGGGCAGTGGCTTGGATGGTCACAGACGTCTGCAAGGGCTGGATGACGAAGGCCTTAGCCTGGAGGGAAGCGATAGGCCGCGCGACTGGGACCGTCACCACAGGTTTGGGCTGGATGGAGACCTTTGGGGTCTGATGAAGGGGTCGCTTCAAAGGCTGAGACGACCGAGCTATTGAAGGGGAGACAAGCAGATGAAACACCATGGTCATCCGAGTCTTGGTGAGCCCATATGGAACCACTTGAACACTGTCAGAGTGGATTTAACACCGGGAGTTTTGGGTCCACGGGTTGTGTACTGATGAGAGTGATTTACAACAGGACAGCACCAACGCGCTCCTCACCCCGGGTCGCCTGGCTGCTCCTCTTCAGTGGCTTCCTCTCCTGCACTACATCGGTCGAGCCGCTGGTCTCCGAGCCGCTGGTCTCCGAGCATACGGACACAGGAGACGGCAGGGACTGTGGGGACATGGGCTCCCCCTGCAGGAGGGATGAGAGATAAGCAGTTTGATGCGCCGACAGCTCTACCTCTTCAGGGGTAATAATAAACCAAACCCAGCTGCATTAAAAAATTAATGTGAGAAAAAAATTTCCGGACTAACTAACTCCAAGGTAAGGAAATTTGCTACCCATCTATTTAACTAACAAACCATTGCCTGAATAAAATTAATTTTGAAGACAGAATAAAATATTTTTTTCCAAATAAAATACATAAAATACATACATTTCTCATTTTACTTGAGCCATTGAAGGCAATAACAAATGGCTGTCGGCTCAGATGATTTTACTCATTCTCTCATTACTCATTTATTCAGAGATATATCCGAAATGCACTCTCAATTGCTCAGAGGAAAACAGCGCCCCCACTTACGTGCAGGTTGAAGGGTGACAGGGCCTCCGATGGGCTGGGAGAGGCGGAGCTTGCACCCCCATCCAGGGAGAGAGGATCAAAGGTCATATCTGTGTCTGCAGGACACAGTGGAGACATGCAGCAAATTAAAACACCAAATGTAATGCTACTTAATGCAAAGCACGTAAAAGAGTCACTTTGGTATTTCAGTGGCAGTCACATGTTGTTAGCTTTAGCCACTGAAAGAAGCCCTGTCTTTGCTGTATCCTGTGTTCTTTTAAAGCTGGTCAATATTTTTGGTAAAACAGGGTAAGTTGGACAAAAACGAAATGAAATCCAGCAAGATACTAAGCAAGATCCTCAGGGTGGGGTGTACGAGACACAGACAGCAAAGTGTACGAGAAACAGACAGCGGAGTGGACGAGACACCGACAGTGGAGTGGACGAGACACCGACAGCGGTGTGGACCAGACACAGACAGCGGAGTGAACCAGACACAGAGAGCGGCGTGGACCAGACACAGAGAGCGGCGTGGACCAGACACAGAGAGCGGCGTGGACCAGACACAGAGAGCGGAGTGGACCAGATAAGCTTAAAACTTAAAACATAAACCACAGTGTGAAGTGTACTTGAGAGGAACCCCTATAGTGGAAGAAATTGTACAACAGTGTCTTAGTCTCATGACACCCAATTCAACACCTGTAAAGAGTGTAAACGTAAGTTACCTGTACAGATGCTGCTGGCATCTCCACAGGTGTCGGAGCCCCACGACGGAAGGTCAATGTCGAAGTCCAGATCGGGAGTCCCGTCAGCCTGATGGACAATCAGACGGTCAGTAACACGAGACCCACATATGAAAGGAAAGGGCATTTCCCTGCAGTCAGGTGTTTGTTAGCCAACGATGGGCTGTGCACACAGCTGGGCAGCACAGCATATCCGTGCAGTCAGGTGTTTGTAATTAGATCAATCTAAAGAGGGTACCAACTGCAACTATTGAGCGGGGCAGGGGCTCCAGAAACCAGTGTGTAACTGCAACAGCGTTGACTCACATAGGTGCCGTTCTCCCAGGCTTGCAGGAGCTCCTCTGCAGCGCCTGCGTTTTCCAGCTCATCGAACAGGCTGATGTCTGCAACAAGACGTCATACAGAAATCAAAATTTAATCTCTGAGAACCGGCTTTCCACATTAACTGTAGATATGGGGATGTGACGAAATAACAAAAAGTTAAAAGTTGGTTAGCTGTGTAGACTCTCCGCTTTGGCTAACGTCACATTTTACCTTTATCATTATACTAATTCCCAAGACACGCCAATATAACAAATAAAAACAACGAACTACCGAACTGAAATGTATCTGTGAATGTGAATATCGGCAATTATTCAGTTTACAAAAACAACATGTTTGTGATCTATGTATGTTTGTCACAAAAAAAAAATTTTCATCATTTAACATATTTGACATCTCCAATTGCAACACGAGATTATTTCTGCAATATGTCGTTTTCTTTCATAAACATTGAGTCGACAGTGAAGACTTAGATAACCGATAACTCTCGTAGCATTCAGTTTTGAAACCGTAAGGTTTTAGGACAATCAGTTTCTAATACCCGTAATTTATTTCTGAGTTTTAACAAAATTGTGTTCAGTTATATCCAGTCTAACACCCAGTGGCCAATGGGTACTACCGGAAGAATTCATCTCCAGACAGTTTGTTGTTCAGATATCGCCGATTTAGTTTTGGGACGCAACGTGTTTATATTTTCTTATCCGTACATTTAATATTTATAAACCTCCTGACATTGTCATAAGTTCCACATGTTTCAACCTGAAATTCTTTAACATGCTGTCAGACGATCGTGTCCTACACTTACTTACCCCATTCGCCATCCTGGTCAATACACATTTCGCCCATGGCGTCACCGTTCATCGCAATATGACGTTGGTTTAACTGATCCTCGAAGTCTAACATTAAGTCCGCCGCCATTCTTTCTTGAACACATTAGTTACAATGATACATACAATTTGCTCTCACTTATTTATCCTTCTTTATTTCTCAGTGTGACATCAGCCTTCCTGTTTTGCCTATGTAAAACCTACTGTAAGATACACGTCTTGCTTTCACAGTAAAACTACGGCAGCCTCAAAAGGACAATCTTGAAACGTGAAAAGCGTTTCGAAAGTCAACAACCCTCCGTTCTTTATGGCACGTTATAGTACTAATGATTTAACTTTTAATTGTTTTACGTTCAACATGTATTATTATTTTTTTATCTGTTGTCAAACACACATAAAAAAACACACTTTTGAGAGAGGGTGAAAAAAACAAAAAATACGTCCTCCAGTCAGAGAATTAACAATCACGCAGAGTGTCCAAGCATTGATCCTAGGCCCATGTTTGTGATGTCGAAAGTATGACTTCACACAAGTTCCCATTCCCATCACTTAAGCGTGGATACGCTGATGTGTTTAATCTCGTCCACCCGGTTCTTGTGAATCTGGAATGCGGGCGTCACCCATCGGCCACAGGAGCACTGTTCTCCATACCAGTTAAACGAGCCCAACTTGGAGCTGCATTTCGGGCACAAGAGCTGCAAAAGGTAAAAACAAGTTCACCAAAATCCACAGTTCTTTTCTTCTTTAATTTGCCTGGAAGATGAGTCTTGCATGTTAATGAATACATCAGTGGTGGCCACTGATTAATCAGAATCGAGACATTCACTGACACTAACATTAACAGCGATCGGTTATAACGTTAAGTACAACAATAAAACAAACCCCGTATTTGCAGCCTCTGTCCTTCAGCAGCGACAGCTACGGAACAGAGAGGTAGCCAACGGCCCGTTTCGTTAAGGAAAATATCCTGAACCACTCAAAAAAATTCACAGAGCAGCAATGTTTAAAGGAACGGAAATACACCCTTTGTTAGTATAAGCAATGCACCATCAGAATGTAACCGTGACAATGTAAGCACTTTTAAAAACTGTACTTAAACAGTAGTGTGTCGAAATTGGTTGGCGAATACATCCCCTTTTCAAAATGTATGCTATACAGCTACCATATTAGCCTAAAGAATTGTTTACTTTAAATTAAGAATGCTAGCTTCTCTTTGCTGGTTGGAGACCCTCTCCACATTACTCAGGCTGATCAAATAGATATTTTGTTTAGATATTTTTCTAAGATAAGCCGCTAATATACCATTAAGTAGGTTCAACGATTTTTATTTTTATTTATTTTTTGGCAGAGAAAAGGCTTAAAATGCTATTGTCCTTGCTGCGAGGTCTGTTATACTTACGAATGTTCTGAACCAATAACAAAATTGTTACTTTGTAAATTGTTCACTTCACTACGCAGGAACTCACTGAAACAGTGTTACTAGTTATTAACGGATACGTCCTGCGGAAGGACAATCGGAGTACAACATGTGGAGCGTTTGCTCAACAAAAATATATTATCTTTCTTTACAATGATGGAAGATATTATTTCAGGCACTCTCACTACCTTACAGCACCAGCTTCAAACTTGAGGGGCCATTGACCAGGACACAGTAGTACCTGTCCGTCCAGAACACCAAGCAGGGCCTGTGCCATCCACTGCACAGGCTCGATGAAGTAGGAGGTGCACGCCGTTTGACCCCCACTGGCTGGCCCATTAGGAGGTCCTTGGCTCATTTTCTTGTGTCCAAATGCTGTTGGGCCACAACCAACCTCGTGACTCAGAATACTGGAGCTGAGAAATACTGTACGTCTGGGAAAAACAAGGAAAGCAACCCCAAATTGCCTTTTTAATTTCCACTTCAATAATAATAAATTGCCCCCACTACAGCCCACCCTCAAAAAACAAGTATTGAGCAAAATGTTACTATAATAGGTTTTAACCACACACACCGACACTTTCTGCATCTGTGCACTACGTCATTGTAGCGGTTTTCTGCAGTCACTGGATCGGCAGCAAACACCTCTGCTGGTGCAGACTGTAGTTCTGAGTAACAGACAAAAATATATAACGACCTATTAATCCTCTGCAACCCTTAATGTTGTTGTTATAGCAACCACGCTATGTTATTTGGTGGTGTGAGATACGTGCTGCTTAGTGCAGATCTCGTGTGCACACATACACCTTGCATGTGGCAATTCGCGCTTTAAAGGTATGGAACGGGATGGAGCAGTGATTGGATACCTGGGTACTTCTCTGTGACTTTCTGAAGTCTATACTGCTTGTAAACGGGACTGGCGAGGTCCACCTTGCAGTTCATAGATTCATATATTTCCAATTGGCGAAGAAACTCTTCATTTATCCTGAGGACAGATTACCACTTTGTAACCATTCTGTGGGTTAGTGATGGAGGAGCAAAGAGGAAACACGCTATGTATACTTGTTGGCTTCAATGGGTAAACTAAAGGCGATCGACAAAATGTAATGCCACATTTGATTACTTTAGTTGAATACTTTGCATTATCTAAGACCAGGCTGCTCAACTACGGTGAACTTACTTAACATCTGTTTTGATCTGCTGGAGTTTAGTGTAAGCTTCGCTCAAGGTCAGTTGGTTCGATTTCATCAGGAACGCGGTTACAACCGCGGCGCTGCGACTTTGTCCAGCATGGCTAAAATAAACGAATAATCGTTTCAGAACAAAAATTAATGGTTACGGCATACTTACCCAAACGATTTATTCAAGACCGTATTTAAAAAGGCTTGTGAACGGATTGGAGGTTATACAAACCAATGAACCAAGACTGCTGCTGAAGTTTCATCGAAAGCGCCAGAGATGAAACGCTCACAATCATCAAAACAGCTGAGCAAGTCGGTAGCCGATTCGTCCAGGGCATGGACAAACTTTGTCCGAAAGTTTTCTTGTGGTATTTTCGGTTTTTCTGAGTCAACTGTAAGTATATGAGTGACGCCTGCTCTGGTCAATTCCTGGCTGTCTTTTAAAACTGTGGCCGCTCCAATAAAGAGTCCCGTTTGTACATTGATCATGTCTTCGAATGGCTGCTTATCTCACAGATAGATTTAGTAAATTGCCTGTAAATAAATAAATAAGTATATACTTATTTGCGGTTACTTTTACTTTGCATAACAAGAAATAATTTTAATTAGTACAGTATCGGTACTGAAAAACGAAGTTACTGTCTTGGTTCATCGTCATTCCATGGGGTTTGCAACTTAAATGGAGGTGGAACAAAGTAAATTCACGTTCATTAAAAAAACTTAAACGTAAACTTTCGATACATTTAAGAATAGCTTTAACCCAGTTAAAGAACAGGCACTCACGCGGCGTTTAGTCTACTTGTTCCGACTTGAAAATAATCCGATTTGGTAAGCAGATATTCCTTTTTCAGTTCCGGATAAAGATGTAGTTTCTTCCGCGACACCAAAAACTTCGAACGAATTTGTTTACCTTTGTAAACAGTTCTCATCAATCCCACACCGTAAAGGGTTTTTTTGTATTATTATTTTTTTCATTTAAAAAAAAATTCAGCCGAAGAAATCGAACTGCATCCTGCCACGGTTACACAGACAGGACATCGTTGACAAGCGGGCGTGTTGTGACAGCGAGAAGATACAATACTGATAGCTAGCCAATGTCTGTAACAGGAAGGCCAATCAAAACTGAAGAATCAATCGATCCAGAATTCGTCGACTCCCGGAGACACACTCCGGACGGATGGCAAGAATGTGACCCCGAACAGCGTTCATCGGGCTCATCTGATTGGGCAGGTAACTTAACGATAATGCCATAAATGTCATAGGCCCAACTTAGTTCGTTTGGGTTTCGGTGCTAGGTGGTCGTGGTTAGTTGTAGCTGCTGTTATGAGTATATTTAGGAATACAGTGTCACTTAAATTATTACGATAAACAAAAGGTTTTTTCGGTTTTTTTGAACTTCATAGCAACATGACGTTGACCCCCCTCCCCTCGTATGTAGTTCCCCTGAATTGTTGCTGCAGTTATTACGGCAGTTCGCGTTCTCGCTACCAAATATTGTATTTTCGCTGACAAATACGAAAAAATTAGAAATATGCTTACTTACATTTACAAGTCTCGCCTCGGATGGTAATCTGACTATCACTTAAATGCATAGTGATTTCTACTATTTCTACGAACAATATTGCAAATATTGGGAACAGGAGTTTTTAGTATAGATGTTGCTGATGAAGCTACTTTGCACTATCACGAGTGATGTTTGGCTACAATGTTGTACAGTAATAATTATTTTATAAACATCAGTTCTGACGTCAATCCTTGCTATATCCATGATAAAATTGGACTTTACATTTCAAGACCATTATATACAGTATTAGATTTGGCAAAGCAATTATTATTGCCTTTACAACATTATCTGACAGCGATTCTCCCGATAAATAAATTGTATTAGCTTTCATGCTACCGTCCATATGAGAAGACAGAGAGCGAACACAGTGCACTCAAACAATTTTTAAAGTCTTCGTATACAGCTGTAAAAACTGCCCTTTTGTTTTTGATTAACGCTAGATGAATTATTAACTAATTCGATAACAACCATCAGGCTGATTTGATGAAGAGAAGTAGATTTTTTTTGTTTCACAGTCGTTAAAAGAGGGGTAAAGCGGTCGACCTCTTGCTTCGTTACGGGAGTGTGAAACATTGTCAGATGATAATGGCGAACAACCAGGTACTTTTATTTGCATTTAAAAATACACAGTTTTGACACATGTCACAGTTTTATATGTCATACATAACAAACCAAACAGTATCGAACTCTAGATTTAACAAAAACACATTTAAACAGTTGTAGTTGTAGTTCGACGCGTTTAATCAGATTTCATATTTTTAAAATTAATCGAATTCTTGAATTTTGAAAATGTATTAATTTTGTTTACTGATCACACTTTTTTAAATAGACTACAGTAGAGCTGTACATTTAACAAAGCATCCAAGAACGCGGATAAGGGATTCATTTCCTGCTTCATACTGTGAGTATCTCACCAATTTCAGTATGAGAACAAAAGGAGTTGCCTACACTTGCATCTTAGCGCGACCTTTAAATTAATAAATGCAAATCAGTTAATTCTGTGAGGAATTATCTATTAGGCAGCTAGAACGGGACCCTTCCCAGTCAAAGCTGAAACGAGGACTAACACGTCTGGTTGACGACATACAAGAGTGGAGCAGTGGTGTCATAGGCAAAACGTCTATTAATAAACCTAAGATGTGCAATTAATCCACATTTGTATTTCCAGTGGCTTTGCACTTCGAAGGGAAATTTCTATGTTTAACGATGTTAATTCGTTTAACGATGTAAAATCCGAAGTAACTAACTTTCCTCTGCGCGTGACCGAAATGCTTTCCACGATTATCTTTTAGATGTGAGAGACTGGTTCCACTAGATGGCAGCAAACAATAATTTTACAGGAGTTTGCTTTTAATCTTCAATTAGCAATAACATTTCTGGAGAATCCCTAATTCGACTTAAGTAAAAAATATTTCCCTTATCCGAGTTAAGTGAATAATTAATTACATTTTTTTGTAAAAAAATTATTTGCCAATTTATGTGGTGAAAAATTAATCAAAAAGGTGAGTATACAAATCGAAGCTTCTTCTTGTTTTCATTCCTCTGTTCCTGGGAGACCTTATATATACCCAGGCATTTTATTGTTTCCACAGTGTTGGCTGTTGGCAACCATTCCTTGGCTGGCAGTCAAGTAATTACACATGCAATGGCCAAAGAACGCTGTTCATCAATGAGATTGTTTGAACCCTAGGCCATAGGGGATGGCTGGCTACTTATCACTGTTTGGCAGAGCCACAGGAACAGCATGTCAAAACATCATGCCTCTTGAACTTTGGTAGGATGCTAAACTTCTACCTGGAGCAGAACAGCGTTCCCTTTGGGATTGATTTGTTCATGCCTCAGGGCCACTCATTTAAATTGACCCTTCGCTAAGCCACGCCCTGAAAACGCAAGCTGGCCAATCACAGCGCAGATTTAGAAGTTTTCCTGAGACAGCGTTTCACAAGCAGCCTGGACAACCATGTACGTGCGTCATGGGGTGCCGTGTACAAGCATTGTATCGGTGTCGTCACGGGCTGCCATGCACGTGTTTTGCATTGGTGATGTCTGGGGAAGTCATGCGTGTTTGTTATATCGCCGCCATTGGCTGCCATGTATTATATCGGTGACCTGACAACCGTGTCGCTAAAAATGACCAAGCGCTTCTGTGTTTGCGAATCCACACTCCAGTCTCTGCCGACACTCTCCATCCACGTCAGAATAAATTATGTTATATAACTTTATGGCAGAAAAGTGGAAAGCCCTGCTACATGTCTCTGGCACATTGGTGTTGGAGGACGAGACATCCCACGGTGCTGTCTGGTTCAAGAACCACCTACCTATCGGATCCGTGGCTGAGGGTTCCAGGCGCTGTGCTGGCTCCGTTAAAAGCAGCTCCCCCTGTTCTGTTGCGTTGTTTCAGTTATATTGCTCAATCTTTTTTTTTTTGTCTGGGGCTTGTGCTGTTTTTCACTCTGTTCTCCCTGTTGTCTCATCAGAGATGGAATTTATGGCTTCTCTGTGTCTGTGTTTCCACACAGTTATGGGCGTAGGTCTGTCTGAAAATGTTCGAGTTAGCTTCGAAACAGACACCAATATCTCAAATGGTCTTGATATCTTTAACAGTGTGTAACACTGTGTGATTGTGGATTTCTAGTACTGTGAATTTCAGATTCCGTTTCTTGGTGAAGATGAACTAGTAGTTTTGTCTGTACATCACTCAAAATTAGGTAAAAGGGTTTATTTAAATTAATTTGTTGACTGTAACCTCATGCTTATAAATATTTCAGATATCCCCCCATACATTTTAGATTAAATTCCTTTTGACTGTGCAGTCACTGACAGGCTGAACAGAAGTCCCTGTGCTCTTTTCAACTTCAACTCTAAACTGCTTAATTCAGGTTGTCTCCACTCAAGTCACCTCGGCCTATTGTTCAGGTGTCAGCTGAGGGGGAGCGTGTCTGTGGTTTTTAAAGGCTTTATTGTTTTGGGTAAATATATATACACTCACCGGTCACTTTATTAGGTACAACTCTTCAGCTGCCCGTTAACACAAATATCTAATCAGCCAATCACGTGGCAGCAACTCAATGCATTTAGGCATGTAGACATGGTCAAGATGATCTGCTGAAGTTCAAACCAAGCATCAGAATGGGGAAGAAAGGTGATTTAAGTGACTTTGAACGTGGCATGGTTGTTGGTGCCAGACAGGCTGGTTTGAGTATTTCAGAAACTGCTGATCTACTGGGATTTACAGAGAATGGTCCAAAAAATAGAAAATATCCAGTAAGCAGGTCTCTGGGTGAAAATGCCTTGTTGATGGTGGAATCAGAGGAGAATGGCCAGATTGGTTCGAACTTATAGGAAGGCAACAGTAACTCAAATAACCACTCGCTACAACCGAGGCATGCAGAAGAGCATCTCTGGATGCACAACAAGTTGAACCTTGAAGCAGATGGGCTACAGCAGCAGAAGACCACACCGGGTGCCACTCCTGTCAGCTAAGAACAGGAAACTGAGGCTACAATTTGCACGGGCTCACCAAAATTGGACAATAGAAGATTGGAAAAACATTGCCTGGTCTGATAAGTCTCGATTTCTGCTGCGATATTCAGATGGTAGGGTCAGAATTTGGCGTAAACAAAATGAAAGCATGGATCCATTTTGCGTTGTACCAACGGTTCAGGCTGGTGGTGGTGGTGTAATGGTGTGCCGGATATTTTTTTGGCACACTTTGGGCCCCTTAGTATCAACTGAGCATCATTTAAACGCCACAGCCTACCTGAGTATTGTTGCTGACCATGTCCATCCCTTTATGACCACAGTGTACCCATCTTCTTAAATATGACAGTTCACTGTACTCAAATGGCCTCCACAGTCTCCAGATCTCCATCCAATTGAGCACTTCTGGGATGGGATATTCGCGTCATGGATGTGCAGCCGACAAATCGGCAGCAACTGCGTGATGCTATCATGTCAATATGGACCAAAATCTCTGAGGAATGTCTCCAGCACCTTGTTGAATGTATGCCACGAAGAATTAAGGCAGTTCTGAAGGCAAAAGGGGGTCCAACCCGGTACTAGCAGGGTGTATCTAATAAAGTGGCCGGTGAGTGTTTGTGTACATATGTGTGTGTGTGTGAATATATATATATATATATATTCTTTTATGCTGCCCTTATAAAATAAAGTACTGTGTGTATCTATCTATATATATATATAGATAGATACACACAGTACTTTATTTTAAAAGGGCCGCAGAAATAGCGATTTGAAGGCGGGGTAGTAGTCACACTGTGGAGTGTATAGTGTTCCAGTGCAAATGGCATGTAAGTGAGAACCAGATTAAAACTGGATCTAATTCTGTCCTTCTGTTTCCATCACATCAGCCAGCCTGACTATAACGGGCTCTTTCCCCAAGAAATGCACTTCTAGACCGAGGCCATTTTCTGTCCTTTTTCTCAGTTTGGGTGTAGGGGGGCATACAGAATATAGCCATACAGAATTATCTGACGATGAAGCCGGTTTCATCCTTTGTGCGTGAGATTGATGACCTGTTAAACTGATGAGTCTCTCGATCTTTGTGTGGAGTATCATCCCAGGGACCCCCCAGCAGGGTCCGCCAATCATCTAGGCTTGTGCAGGGGCTGGATAATGCACAACAGGCCTGAAAAATGACCGCGTGGCAGATGGGGGTGGGGGTCACCCCTGCTCCAGTTCTCAGCCTCCTCCTTGTGAACGCTAGTGACAATGACAATCAGTGGGTGTGTGACAGACGTGTCACAGTGTGTCTGCGTGTCAGCAAGCGGTCACCATCAGAAGCGCTGAAAACTGCTCTTGCGTCTGCCTTCGTGACTGAACAGGAAAAGACAGCGCTGGTGACAGGAAGCAGAAAAAAAATCTAACATTTCCAAACATTCACGAATGGCCTCAAATGAAGAAGATCTCTCAAACCCTTTGTTGTTTCTAAAAACGTGTTACTCTGATCAAACCCTGAGATGTATTCATCTTTTGGTCACTGTTTCTTTTTTGTAGAGGGGACCACATACTCTGGGCGACACAGGTTAAAACATTCACCTGTAATGTCTTTCCTGAGCAGCTCTGACACCTACACAAACCATACCCAGGAACATGTGGCTCAGACTTGTGGTGGCCGATGGGAATTGTTTGTTGAGGGTTGCTTTTGTCAAAACAAAGGGATTACTTCAGGAGGCCCTGCTTTTAGTTGTACCGAGGGGGGTCGGGGGTCCTTGGGATTGTGAGCCGCGATGGTTGTGTGACAAATCCGGCATGTTGAATTGTTCAATGCCTGTTGTTGTGCTGAGATGGTTCTTGCCTGATATTTTAGAAGAATTTTTGTGACCTGAAGAAATTTTGCGCTCTCTCTGTGGGTTGTGAGAAAAAGGTGTGAATTTTGTATCAACACGCACAAATGTTATAAACTGTTTTTTCTGCGCTACTCGTTTACAACATAAAACACATTCCCAGCCTTGATTACCTTTGTTGTGGCTCAAATATTTTTTTGATATTTTAAGATCCAAACAATAATATATTATAATATTCTGCCTTTAACACAGTAAATGCTGAACAGACAATACCTCAGTCCAAACCCGCGTGCCTCTGTCAGGGGATAAAAGGGGAGAGTGATACATTGGCCCTTTGCTCCTTTTCTTTGACTTTCATGAATTTACATTATCTAGCGGGACAACTAGATGAAAAGCCCCGTGTGGAATGAGTCGGAAAAAAAGCCATTGGTCTTTGTTAGCACCCTCCCTCCTGCACTCATTTATGGGCGGTTTACACAGGGATGAGGGCAGACGGGCCCTCCCTGTTCCATAGGGAAGCCCGGACACTGACTAAGTGGTCAACCACGCCACCGCTTTGAATTCTCCTGAAGCGGAGGTCAAGACTGCGAATGCCGGTGACTCCTGTGTAACCTTCTGGGCCACTGTGAGCTCACCCTTAGATGACCCCGAACTCTGAAGAAAGATTTGGGGGGTGGCCAGGGGGGTCTCCATAGACTCCCCCAATCATAACTAACATGAAAACTTGAATACAAAAACGGAATACGAATTTAATGATTTGAATTAACTTTACTGTGTACGATAAATTTTAAGTGGTTGGCATTCCTTGCTAGCAGTCTCGATTGCTGATCTCGGTGAAGAAACCCCTAACCCTTCCCTTACTAGGCTCCGGGAATGTATCATTTTGGCTAAATTGAGGTCTGCCAGAAGTTGCAGTGTTTGATGCATTGCGTTAAGCGTTTTCAATTTTCCTTATCTAAATTTAACCCAGTTTAAATGACCCAGTAAGCCTAAGGGGTGACATGGTATTACATATTTCCGTCTAGAATGTATTTTATATGATATACATATAAAGTTAAAGAGGTAACAATTTGTAATACGTTATATAACCGCGATCGTTTAAAACCTGTAATTGTTGGGGGTTTTATCGAAATGTTTCTTTACGAACAAATTCCGTTAAATTATTTCCAATATGCAATTAAAATTAGGGGCACATCATTTGAGCAGTAGACTGTAACTATATGAGGTCACGTAGCGAACAGGCTACAGGAAGGAATGCCGAATAACGCCGTCATTGGGAGAGTCCCCATTTCGCCACCCCCTTACCGGGGCCCCCTCTGTGTGCCGTACACTCCGTAACAGCTCGGAGAATCTAATCGAGAAGGGGAGGAATTTGAAGAGAGCGAGAGCGAGAGGGAGAGATGCTGCTATGTGTGACGGCGATATTACAACATCCTTCGGAAAACAACCGAGCAATAACTTATACACTATGAATAGCAATGACCCGTACCTACATCTTAGTAAGTATGTTTTCCACTTCATAAAAGTAGTCAGCGTTTGAGTTTACATTTAAAGTTGAGTGTTTTGTTTGTTTTATGTGTATGCGCTACTTGGCGTTTAACACAGCGAATTCCATTAGAGGATTTACGACGGGACGGCTATAAATCTAAAGTCCTTATCGTAGTTAGCACTTGTCTAGCAGTAATTAGTATTGACAACCAGGCAGTGCCAATACTAAAAGTCAGGTGATTGCGATTCTTCCTCTTCAACGGGGTCAGGGGTTGGCACTTTAATTGCGGTTATGTAATGTATAGCCTTTCCAGAGCTTCTCTGGTTTGGAGCTAACGGCTATTTATTTGTTAAGAGTTACAAAAGGCGACGTATGTCTGTGGTACAGGCAATCCTAGAGAGCTCACCGCGACCACCGCAAAAGCAAGATGTAACGGAGATTTCTGCGGCTGCTTTTTGACCGTGTAATTGGTAGAACTTGATACCAAAATGAGATCAAATAAGATAGAAGTGTTGTTATATTGAAAAACTACAAGATTAAAATAACTTATATAGGCTTTAACGATTAAATCACCGTCTAAACTTTTCATTTATCTCGATGTGTGATTTATAGCCTATAATAAAACCTCTGCAATTATCAGAATAATATTTAATTGGCATTATTTATTGGTATTAAGATATTATTATTATTAGTAGTAGTAGTAGTAGTAGTAGTAGTAGCTGTAGTAGTAGTGGTGGTGGTGGTGGTGTAATGTATATCTTATTTATATTTAAAAATAAATGAAATAGGTGTTAACACTATTTATTGGTGTTAAGATATTGATATTATTATTATCAGTAGTAGCAGTAGTAGTAGTAGTGGCAATTTATACCTTGTCTATAGCTTGCGATACCTAATTAAGCATATTTATAAATCAGTATTCAGTTGTTTTTTTTAATACTATTTAGGGAAATCTTTGGCCAGTGTTATTTGTATTTATTTTTCAAGAATAGTGAATTTTAAAAGTAAGAAGAATTTAAAAACCTTTCCTGTACAGTAGTGTTGGTGGTGATGATGATTCCGAATACGTTTTGTAGCAGACAGAAAGCACTCCCTCTGACTGACTGTCCTTGTGTTTGATGTCATGGACTTTGGCACCCAGCGTCAATCATTTTCCTTCCTTTGTTTGAAGATCTGACAGCCCCTGGGACAGGGCAGAGCGATTCTGGGGGTTTGTTGTTTTTAACCCAGGTCTTTGATAGATACTGCCATATTATCAGTGGCCCACCAGACCTTGTCGTCCAGTGGGTTAATTTCTGTGGTACTGGTACTGATCTTCAGGTGGATTGCTGATAGATATGCTAATATCTTTATTACTTTTCATTTCAGTGACGTTTGTCCTCTAACATTGAAACCATATGCTGTGTATGCAGCTCGCCTAAGCTGGGACCAAATCAACACGCTAACTGCATTTAATAAAATTGTATTTAATAGTTGTTTTTGTAAGTATCGTATTTCTTCTACTCATAAAAAGAAAAATTCGACCAAAAACAGTTATGTGAAGTGTGATTAGCGGATTGCCAAAGTTTTGGTTTGGTCCCAGCCCTACTCTCTTCTAATACATATTTTCCGAGCAGGATAGTTGCTCAGTAATTTATAAAAACAATTCTAATTTAGGGTATTATGGGGAAAACCATGTGAATAGGCTTGTGGTTGTGCTGTGCTTTGTGTCCTGTACTTAAACGGGTGTAACGGTTTGGGTATTCTTTTTTATTTATTTAAGTGGCCTTTAAAATCGTCCTAAATACGGCGCGAGCAGGAATGATTCCCCAAGACCTCCCAAAGACGGGGATGATCCGCACACCCGCTTCCGGGAGGCTGTTGACGAGAGCTCGTGTTGCGTTTTGTTTTTCTGCTGTTGTTTACCTAAGCTCTTCAGTATGGGAGTACAAGGCTTGTAGTAGCCCTTTGTGGTACCTTTTGTGGTTCCCCTTGTGGTTCCCCCTGTGGTTCCCCTTGTGGTACCCCTTGTGGTTCCCCTTGTGGTACCCCTTGTGGTAGCCTTACCCTTGTGGTTCCCCTTGTGGTA
>JAOYSI010042321.1:10508-27912 GCA_025775065.1 Hiodon alosoides
TGGTGCTGTGGTTCTCTGCATGCTGGGCAAGGCTGATCTAAGGTAAGATTAGTTGAGATGTGGTGCTGTGGTTCTCTTCATGCTGGGCAAGGCTGATCTAAGGTAAGATTAGTTGAGATGTGGTGCTGTGGTTCTCTGCATGCTGGGCAAGCCTGATCTAAGGTAAGATTAGGTGGGATGTGGTGCTGTGGTTCTCTGCATGCTGGGCAAGGCTGATCTAAACCAATAACAGCTTATTTGGTGATTCATGTCGGCTGGACAAAAAAACCTTGACGCTACACATCACACGTCATACTGTGTTTTAGGGATAGCATTTAGTTTTGAGATGGCACTAGAAATTTGAGGAGGAATGAGAGGAAACCCAACAGAACAAACAGGATCAATAGGTTGTCAGGAAGTTTAGCATTTCCATAGATGGCCATCACATTTTTTCTCTTTTTAGAAAAGTAGATCATTTGCTATTGCCACAGCTGTCTATCTGTCAGCCAATTTAGTATGCAACTGCACAGGCGCCGTGGTGAATAAATATGTATTCTAAATACACAGACTTATTTTTTTGCCCTAAAGTTTTTTTTTGAGTTCATGGGCGCTTCATCATTCATCCAAATTGGCTCACGTAGAGCATTGCTCTAGTACAATATATAGGGTAAGTGCTTGGAGACCAGCTGTCTCCAGCATTGATTCATGATCATCAGTACCCTTTGCTCTATTGTGAAAAGTTGGGTTTCTGTGAACAAGCTCTAAGAGATGGACAGTGATGTTTCACATTGAAGGTCATGGAAGTTGGGATAATATTCCAATTTAAAACAGCAGAGGGCGTTGCCCTCAAAGAATGAGAGCTCCCTTTTACAAAAACTGAGCGAGCATCAGAGAGACTTGTCTGTCACTCCTCTCTTCAGTTTAAAAAAATAAATAATAATAATGAATTGGTCATAGAGTTGGAGGATTTTTGGTTGATGGCAGTTTTCAGGGTGTCGGACCTGTGAAATAACTTCACAAAGAGACACTCATACATTCATAGACATGCTTTTGCTTAAAAATTGCTTAAGTTTATGTGAGACTAGAGAACAATATTACAGTCATCCATTTTTCATATGTATGCATTAGTAAATGTAATTGAAGTATTTTTCCCAGACAGTTTACCATGGGAAGGCTGTCATTCTAGCCTAATTCTAGCATAATCCTACTGCATTGCCAGAGGAGCAGAATATATATATATTTTAAAGAAAGGAAAATGAATTTTATCAGGGCTTGTAGAAAAGGAACAGCAATGTAATACTGACCAAAGCCAAATGTTTCTTCTGTCTCCCTTCTGGTACCTTTCATCTCAAGCACGCTGCAGTCCCACCTTGGGTGGCTGGTCATCACCTTCAGCTCACCCTCTTCAGGTCGGACCAGCCTTATCTCCATGTCAACTACCTACTCCCCAGAAACCTATTCATGTCCACAGAGGCCTTGGCATTGAGCCTATACCTCTGTTTTACATTCCACAGTATTGCCATCTTCACCACTGCATCCCTGACTCATTCCTGCCAGTTCCTCGATACGATTTACCCCATTCTACACTTTTTGTTCTGTCTAGCCCCCTGGTGTTATCCCATTTGGACTAATTCAGCATTCACTGCCCACCTCTCAGTTTTTAATGTTCTCTCCAATGGTTAAATTATCTATATACCACTATCACAACAATGTGATTTTACACCATCTTTTGGTGACATATAACTAGCCGTTATAGATTATTCCCAGCTCCCCATAACTTGAATTTATCCAGGAAAAAAAACAAAAAAAACAAAAACATTTCAGAGCGTAGATTTATGCATTAAGACAATGTGACAATGCACTGATTGTTTAAAAGCTAGTCTCAGTCTATTCAGCAGTTGTAAAGCACGTCTTATTCTTACCAGGCATAAGGAAATGTTATGTCTCTCTGAAGGTAGCGTAAGCTGTACACCAGAACTGATGACTAATTTAGCTTGTCGACAGCTTTTCGGTTTTTCACTACAAATTCACTTGTTTTGTTTTTTTTGTATCTTGCTCCCTGATGTCACTCTGAGTAAGGGTAATTACCAAACTCAAAAAAAAAAACAATAATTACTTGCATCTCTGTTTTGCTAGAATAACAGTGACTGATCTTGGAACTGTATCAGAGCTCAGTATTTATCCAACAGCAGATTAATAAAATCTGCTCTCAGATAAATTAAAGACACTGATATAATACATGTCAAGCCCATTTATTTATTTTTTTTACCTCAGGGCTCTGTAAAATTAGGTATAAATGTATAATGGCAGTTTGATTTTTTGTTAAGAGCAGACACGAATCTGGATCCAGAACATTTGTTGCTGCTGGCTAACCAGTGTGATGCTATCTGTGATCCCTACAAATGTCTCTGGGCCGTATTGTTGCAGGGACAGGAAGCGGTGTTCCCAGAGAACGGAAGAGACAGCGCCGGCTCTTTCGCTAGGGCCGCGGCAGCAGTATGCTGTTTGTCTGAGACACCAAACGTGGTTAGGATCGCAAGGGTTGTGATGTCCGTGATGCAGAAAAGTCCTGTGAACTATAAGAGGAACAAAGCCACTTCAGTTCCACTTTGGCAGTTTATGCGTGATGCCATATGGCCATGTTTTATAACTGTGGCGGGCTGCTGACTGAGCAACGGTTTTGTAATGATTGATCACGCTACATAATTTGTATAACACTCACAGCAAGGAACATGCCCTAAAATATAACGTATCAACTAGCTTAAAACCGTAAAATGAATCAGTTTTCCAATGGTACCTGTCTTAAACACTCAAAAGGATGTCAGATATATCCAAAGCACACCTCCTTTATGAATAGCTTCTTGTAGCAACACTAGATTAAAGGTGTTACACGGGCAAGCAGTGGTCTATACACTGCCTACTTTTATCCTTTCCTCCTCTTACTTGGGCGGTAAGACAAGCAATTGTGAATTAACTCCACATAAATTCCTTGCAGGCATTAGCCAGTATCATAAATCAAAGCTGACAGGCAGCTTTGGTATGTAATAGCCCCTATCAGTAATATAGCAAATCGACCAAATGTGAGTATCATTTAATGTTTGTTCGAAAGGTATTAATGAATCTCCTCTTTGTTAAAAGTCACAAACACAACATGGCAAACGGAGTGGAAGCTATTTGTTTTTGGAGGATCCAATAATTCAGATTATTTCCACATTTGAAACAATGCACTCTGTCAGAGTAATGTGTGGGATCCGAAAAGATACCACCAATTTAAAAGAACATTGATGAAAGCTAACGGTCCACCCCAATTACTGTGCATGTAACAATGTAAAAATGCCTTTCTAATCTCATTCTGGAAATCTCTCTTATCCAAATGCTGTTCTGTCCTTTCCTTGATAGTCTTAGTTTTTTTGTTCTGTTTGTAGCCAGCCTACTGTTTACACATCAAATCGTAATCGTATTATATTTCTACATCAATAGTTATTGGCTGTGAGAAATACTACCTGAAACGTGTATTTCAGTTGTAAATTATAGCAATAATTAATTGTATTCTATTGAATATGAGTATGCCTGTTATAAAATGTGAAATTAGACAGTTAATAGTGACTAGTGATATATACATATGTATAGCTTATACAGCACAAACAAGATAAATAATGGAATGTGCCCATAAGGTGAGACCACCCCCCAGCATTACGTTTTTATAACATGAACAGTGTGATCAGATCTAGGGTTGCAAAGGGCAAGGATGAAGGATGTGGAGTGTGGAAATCCTGTTAGAATGAATGAAACCAATAGAGACTGCAATGTGAACTCGAGACACACAAGAGCCTATAGAGCCTACTGAGAAATAACCCATTAAACTGTATAACAACTAATGTTGGGTGACCTGTATGCTACTTTCTTCCCTTCAAAGTTGTGTCCATCTTTATGTGTCTGAATCTAAATGTATACAATGGAGAGCATGTGTGGTTTATCTGTCATAACGATTTTTAGAATGTATAATTAGCGATAAAATGATTGGGTCTTCTGAAAGATGTAATCTAGTTCTTCCAGATTTTATTTTTGCATTTCAACCAGCACATTGGACCAGCTGAACAATGTTTGCAAAACATGCTGTTTGTGTACACCAGCTGCTCATCTGCCAATGGCAGGTGTTGACAGTAATTCATAGTGTACTGAACATCATAATGTAATCCCAAAGTTAAGTGACTGATTTTACAGTGCACAGCCACATTGGCTGCATTATAGCAGTGACACAAATAGGTGTATACTATCGTTGAGGGACCTGGAACAGAATGAAAATGTCATATGAACTGAGGTGAGGGTAGACAGGCCTGTTTTTATCTTCACTTGAGTAAGAAATTAGATGAATTCAGAGTGCAGTTGCACCTGGCCACTTTAAAACACACCAATGAATTTAGGTGTTTCTGACACAGGTGTCAATGATGTCTGCGATGAGTGTGTGTGTGTGTGTGTGTGTGTGTGTGTGTGTATATATATATATATAGTTTGTTTTTGGGAAGAGTTGAGGCCCAGTATGACGAATGAGATGTTTTGTAAAGCAGTGGATTTATGAATGTGACTGTAACCATCTATCTCTACTCTTAGCAGTTCTCAAGGGCATATTCTGCCGGTCTGATCTGGAGCCAGGTGCTAAGGACACTCTCCTCATCGCCTGTTACTCATACTAAAGGCTTCTTGCAAGTTCATTGTTTCATTATAAACTTTTTTCATAAATAATTATTTGCAAATGTGATATGAAAATATATTAATATCGAGTATTAAGACTTCTATGAATCGCGTGACCACCGCATAATTCTTACTTAGGCAATGGCGTTGAAGTCCACCACAGATAATTGTGTTATAATATTGGTAATTATAACTAGTAAAAAAAGGAATTTGCAAAGTAAGTGTAACTACATATTATGATAAAGTAAATTGCACTCAGAAAGCTTTTAATTTATATTATATATTTTCAGCTGGTTATCAGTTCCCATTCAGCCTTCGCTGTTGGTGTTTTTCCTTGCTTGCTCCTGCTCCCCAGAATACTTAAAAAAAAAAATATGTATTTTTTTTAAAGCTGTATGTTAATAAAATATGGGACCTGTGGCTCCCCAGTCCCAAATGCACAATGAATCAAGCCGTTAGAAAATGGTGATGTCATCTCTAGTATAATGCCGCATTACCAATCTCTAGTAAATGTAGTAGTAGAGTGGCTGGGCACAACTCTACTCATCTGGATATCACTGTCGTATATTGATTAAACGACTGAGTGTAAATAAGTAGAATTAATTCTCAAGCCCCATTAATTGCATTATCTCTCTGATTTAAATTATAATGAAAAGTTAACAGCTTGTGAAGCATGCCCCACACTCAGATGGAGGCTAATAAGTTCAAACGGCTATGAACAGGCGATATTCAAACAGAAACGAAAATGCTTGTAGTAATATTTATCTGGGTTTTTTTTTTGTTGTTTTTTTTTACCCTAGAGGAAACTCAGGGATTGGGGCTGAGGTAATGGAAATGCTAACTTGCTTCTAAAAGGCTGTCGTGATTGTGATGTGGGGGAAGGGGTGAGTAAGTTCTCTGTTGTAACGTACAATGGCAAAAGAGGGAGATCTGACAAAGTCCACACTGGCCGGATGCCTGCTGAACACAGATAGTGACAGGCCAGAGGATAAATCAGAGAACTCGGCACAATTCATATGCGGTGTAACACAGACAAAGGAACCACAAATATTTTTTTTTTCTGGGAATCCAAGTATACCTTACAGAATACAGTATTTCTTATCACAGTCTTAAGTAAAGTGACATACATGGGGTAGAAGAATAAATGGCTCAGATTATATCAGGTTGTCAATATATTTTTTGCTTTTTAAAAATTTGCACCAAGCAAGATATTTCAAGCTATATTGGAACCCTTGTTATAACTTTCATCCAAAATCTACAATAATAAAATATTGCAAGCACCATGCTACATTAGGCTATGTTGGATTACCCGGTTGAACAGAATACCTATGCAAAATAAGAGTCAGACCATCCTTTCAGGTGTTAGCCTGCCTGTTCATATGACTTAACCCCAATGCGTGTCCCCTGAAGAAATGGTTAAACAATGGAGAAACCCATGTTAGCGCTATGGTGACTGTACTTATCCTCTCCCTTGTGGCTAGCTATACCTCCGTTTTCACCTATTTAGTTCTATACTTGTCCATTGACATCTCAGACTAGGCACATGCCAACAGCCCAGGAAAGTAACATGTAGCATTCAATACTTATCAAGGGTGGTGATTTTTTTTCTGTCCTGTATATTTTATTTACCATTTAAGTCGTATATTAATTCACACTTCAAAAATACCTCCGATTTACTTAACAAGCACTATGAAATCAATATTGCAATGCACCCTAATTCAATGAAATTTCCCTAATTGAAAAAACGAATTGAATAAATTATATAAACATTATAAATGTCCTCAAGGGCAGGGATGGTTTTAAACTCACTGGTATCGTTAAATGTGCAATTAATTTAGACCTAATTTAGAAAAAATACTTGTTTTGACAGCAGTAGTCTCATAACACTTGAATGATCAGTATTCGTATAGCGTCCCAAAAGCAATACATAAATATTTAATGTTGTGAGATCATGATTTAGTGCTTTTTGGTAGGGAGCAGGACTATGGGTGGTGTGTGAACAGCTGGATTTATATTGTGGGGATGAGCTAAGAGAAGTTTAGAGCATGTAATTTACCATAATGGTTACATTATTTGTGAAACTTTCTTCCAACATCATTAAATTACATCCCTCCATCGGGCTTTCTTAATGGACTGGCCTTTTAAATGTCAATAAATTGAACTTGCGTCTTTTAAAGTTCAACAGTACAATTCATTGAATTATTATTTTTCTGTGAATATTTTTTTAAATCCTGAAAACAGAATGTCACATAAATGTCATTGTGGTGTATTGTGATGTTTTACATTATGGTAAAGGGGCACTGCGAGCTGCGTAACATGGTAATTGATACTTTGCCGTATATTCATTAACAGAGCAAATGTTGTGATGTGGAAATAATCATGACGGGATTGCCCTGTGTGATGCTGCTGGGGGAGATGTCAGTGCATTCAGGGAGAAGGGCCACAACTGAATTTCCACACTCTCCTTATGCCTGTTCCTGTGGACTTTTCCGTGCACTTGCGTTATTTAGTTTACCAATGCTGCCATAGAGCTGAACTGTCTGCTAAAACTGGCCCGTAAGGCTAAATCACTGTGGAACACACCTGCACCCTCCCTGAATACCCTTCACTCTCATTGCAGTTTTTCCCCCATAGATACGAGACAAACTGTTCAAAAATCTTTTGTCATTGAATCATTGGGTTTCTCCTTCACTTAGTAATGTCTAAGAGTCTTCAGAGAAAAACGTTGTCCTTTAAAGTTCCTTAAAAGATGAACACATTTATTTGTGCTTTTGTTATTTATTGTATATTGTCCTAAAATGTTTTTGTTATTGTTATATTCCTATTTTAAATGAATAACCAGATGATCTCAGAAACTGACCTGATGTCCTACCTAACATTTATCGATTGAAAATGTGTCAATAAATTTTTATTTGAATTTGCATGAAAAAAGCAAGAATGTACAGAAGAACCCAAAATATTCAGCTGGCCAGCTAAATAGATATCTACATTAACAGAAATGATCTTATCTAATAAAACTAATCATGGTGCATGGCAGTTTCTAAACTGTGTAACTGTGTACTTCGCGTCTGCACAGTCTCCTTCAGTTTAAGTTTCTCTCTGTAGGCCCTTGCTTTTCACTAGTTTCTCCAGATGCTTACCAACTAGCTGGGATTCAGGAACTATGCCAAGGCCTTTCCAGCAGAGAAAATGTTCCAGGACAGCAGTCGCCATACATATGCATGAAAGCTGCACAGGGAAAGGTCAAATTTGAAACTGTAAATTTCTGTCTGGTGAACGTGTACATTAGGGACAGTGTGCCTCTAGATAGGTATGGAAAGAGAACAACCTTAGGATCTTGTACAAAGGTTTGTACTCTGTGTGTGTATGTGCAAAGCCACACAATGTGTCTTAGTCTTAGTGGCAAGCAGGGAGTCTGGGGTATGATCTATTCTCATTTTATTCCCTCAAAGTTTTGCAATTTTTGGTCAAACGCCTGAATTTTCACTGCCACAATTTTCACTGCTGTTGTTTTTTTCACTGCTGTTGGTTCCTCTGTAAATGCAAATATGGATAAAGGTTTTATTAGTTAACAAAAGTCATGGCGGTAATTTCATGTTCAGCTCTGCTCCACTGTGAGCAATACAACTCGTACACGTCCAACCACTCAGTACCAGTGATGTATCACGTTATTAAGGACAGGGATCTCTGTGATTCAGGCCTGCAATCAAGATGGCCCCTTCTCTAGTCAGCGGATACCATATTGATTTGATTAGTTGCTAATTAAAAGCAGGCAGACCAGCTGGGCGCAAGGGAGACAACTCAATTAGTACAATGTCAGTGAGTCTAATTTCCCTGGCTCTATCACACATCTCCTCTCTAATGAGTGAGGATGAGTGAGAGGGACTCTTCCAGCAGGGATCTGACATCCTTCAGAAGCACATGCAACATGCAGCTCAGTACAATCAGAGACCTAATCTCTGTTCGACAAAACCACCTTTATTTACCTAACAAGCTGCCTTAGCTGATTTGCATGCTGCCACTGGCTGAGCTGGGCAAGGGGGGAATGCAAGATGACAAAGGATGCACTCCAGAACCTGTGATACAGTCTCCTCCAAAATGATTGGCACCCTTAATAAAGATGAACAAAAAAGGCTATCTAAAACAAATAATACTATAGGACCATTCCTCCATATGGAGTCTTTTCAGGTCATTGATATTCTTCAGTCAGCACTTATTGACTGCCTTCTTTAATTCAAGCCATATGTTTTTAAAGAGGTCTGGAGTCTGGAGGCCGAGACAGCTTTTGCAAAATGTTTACAAAAAATTAACCATTGGACCAGTGGGGTCCACTTGCAGGCAGGTTTTAGCCTCCTGGCAGAAGCAACCAGGTTTTTGGCTTAATTTCCTGGTACTTGTTAGAGTTAATGATGCCGTTGACCTCCACAAGGGCTCCTGGACCAGTAGAAGAAGAAAAAGCCCAAAAACATCAAACAGCCACCACCATATTTTAGTGTAGGTATGTTCTTTTCTGCACACTCATCCATCTTATTTTAGATTTGGAAAATTAATGACTCCAGACTGCAACCAAGATCTGTTATTCTACAATGTTGGTGCTTGGATCTTAGCAATCTTTCAAATGGTTTAAAACTTCTTAATTATTGCACTAATAGTGGTGATATATTTAGTAATTTTGTTATTTTTGACTGATTTATGAAGGTAATTTGTCTCTTTTCATTTATATATTTTTTTGCCTTTCCCCATGGTGAAGAATGACAAATGGATTTCACATGCATGCAACCTAATTTTTGGTCCCCAGTGAAACAGGAACCCTTGGACAGCCATAGTACAATTCCTCAAGACTGAGATGGACTTAAAAACCCAGGATGTTAATGCAGATACAATTTTATTAGAAAATCTTTAGAGATGCCAATATTTTTTAAACCATTTTTTTTTAGAAAAAAAAAACTACAGTTGTTTCTTAGTTTACGTATTTAGTCCATTTTGCTTACCTTTTTTTAGTTTGTGTTTTGTGTCTCTCAAATGAAACAGGCAGAAACGGCCAGAGGTAAAGGCAGATTGAGGTGTATATGCAAACACAGCGCAGACAGAGAGTAGATGGTGTCTTGGAGAGAATAAAAAGTGTGCTAGTTTATGAGTTTTAACATTTTCTGGTATCTGTGTGAAGCAGAAGGCTGGTATCCGTGTTACCTGCTGCCCTTCTACTTCACAGAAAGCTTCCACATGGACTGGTTTATTAATTCTCCTGGATGCCTGCGTGTAAAAAAATTCATTAGGCTTCATTGCTTATTCCCAAGAAAGTGAATTTTAGATTTGAAGATAACATGGGCTGTGTCAAATGTACAAATAAGGGGCTGGCAAACCCTCCTCTTGCTGACTCCGGCAGTGTCTGAATCGTGTTACTTGATGTATGTGAAGCAATATACAGATTTCCCCAGCATAATAAATAATACATTTTGAAATTCAATAATACCAACTAAAGATTCATATAATTATATGTGCTTATATGTAGTTCAATAGCTTTACATACATATTGTGTTTGATACTTACAGTAATGAAACAATGATTGAATTGATTTGCTCGCTTCCTACGTGAAAATCAGGTAGTTGGCTATGTGCTTATGTTTCCATTTTAGTTTTTCAGTATTTTTAAAATTTTATTATTTAAAAATATTTTTTATTCCCTGAAACAGTATATCCTACACTCATATAGTAATCAACACAATCAAAACAACATTTATTTATGTTTATTGTAGATTTATAGAATTCATTATCAGAAATACTCTGACTTCCCAAGTGCTTTTCTTAAGAATTTTTCAATATATGAAACAAACGCGGTAGACCAGCCCTTTAATTCCCTGTGTCTGACCACCCCAGGGCCAGACACAACCCGGCATGCCACTGTTTGGTGACTAAACCCAGGAGCAGTCTACGAACAACCATGGAAGCAACACCTGGGCTGGCTCATCCAGAATACAGAAGAAACAACACACAGGCTCAGCAGTGCATACATGAGCACCAGGAGGAAACCCTTGCTTTAGCAGGCTGCTATGACCTCAGCATTCGTCACAGCCAACCCATGAACGGTAACAGCTCGCAAAGAACATGTATTTGTGCAAAATAAAAATTTTGAGTTTATTTGTTAAGGTCTAGAATAACAAAAATACACCACTAATATATATCATTAAAAAGATGAACCAGCCTTAATTTTATTAACACAAATTAAAATATTAAAATGTCAATACAGTTGGCTAGGTAACGGATTTGGTGCTCTAGAAGAAATTAGTTTCAAGGCTACCCTCCAAAACCCCTGGTGTCTGCAACACCACCAGCAGGCAACCCTGGCAGAATTAGCGATGCTGGCTAAAAACAACCTGGCTGTCTGCAAGGAGTTGGGAAAGAGGTAAGCCAGAGTCCCAGCAAGGACCCCACAGACTAGGGCTGCAAACCCTTTACCTCCTTGGAATGACAGCAGGGTGGGGTTCAGGTCCCCACAGATGCCCCATCCTTCATTTAGAAGGTTTCTATCTCCTTTTGCTTCCTTCTTTTGCTTAATATCAGAGTCTGCAGTCTCAACACCGGGGAAGGGATGCTGGAAGTGTGGGAAACTGGGACACGTCCAAAAGCATTGTCCCCTTATGGGACTAAACATTGCTGGCCATCTCCCAGCTGAGCCTGCCCCCAACTCGGTGGACTAGTATCTGATACCGTCAGTATAAAAAAGGGATATGTTCCCAGTTCTGTGCTATCGTCTGGTTCAACCTGAGGTATTGTTTGTGGGGACGGAGGTGAGGATTAAATGTCTGCTAGTATCTAGTAGCTCTTTTCCAAATTCCAGATACATAGTCTGGTAACTGGGTAAACCCCTATGCTCCCCATCGGCTTATTTGGGGACAGGATTGGACAGGGTTTGCATCTATTTTAGTCAGTTCTGGTGGATGGTTCCCGGAGTAAGAGAGTATTGAAAACCAGAGCGTTGGTGGGTGCTGCTTAGGACCCTAACGAGGATCCTGGCGAAGAAGATATTTGAATTTGGGTGCAATATTTGTGCCTGACTGAAATCCAAAAACCACTCGATGTTCCACCAAACCATTCAGCAAACTAATACACATGCAGCAAAACCAATAGATGCGTTGAAGTAACCAGTAAAAATGTGTTATGATTTTCAGCATTTGTGTTGTAAACATGAACAAATATGAAACACGAAAGCAGGATAATAACCGTATTTCCCCATTGTTATAATTGTTAACACTAGCACAAGCAAATAGAACAATGGTTGTGTTACAATATATTTTTTATATATCCAAATATACAGTATATATTTATATCGTATATTTGTAGAGTCTATATTTCTGTGCTGCAACTGTGCAATTTCCCCCTGGGGATCAATAAAGTTCTACTTACTACTTACTTATATTTCATGCTTATTTTACAGTATCATGATACAGATTGCATCGTAACCCTTGTATAGTGATATCCATTATGACAAGCTTTCCAAAGCCCAAACCTAGTAACTGTCTGTTTCTGATAAGGATATATAGTCTGAATGACCAGTCTGAATAATCTGAACAGAAAATTTAAAGACAAGAAAAGAAAAAGTGTCTCAGATATTTCACTCATAAATGAGCAGAACTGATCAATATGAACAAATTTACCAATAACTGAATTTGACAGATACATTTTTATGCAAGATTTCTAAACGGTATTCTATATTTTTTGGGTGTTGCAGTAATTTTTTTTATTTTAATGAATCACTAAAATCTACACCTTGGAATAATCTTGTTTTTATTCCAAAAACAATTCCCTCTATATTAACTACACTTTTTTTATATTAACTATATACCCAGCATATAGGTGTTATCTATCTAACAAGCCGCAGGCCATCCCATGACCACCCTCACCACAGTACAAAATCCATCCAAAAATTTCATATAAAGACAATTAAAATCCACAAACACATTATAGAACCTCTTGTTCTTTCCTCCCCCTTCTCAACGTTTTACAGTCTTGTCTCGACCATGCATCTCCAATAAGGTACAATAAACACCTTTTCCTCAACTATGCATGACCCAACTGCTCCTGCACCACAACATAATTGCACAAAGCTTGAACCGCAGCCTGATACTCCTCATTTACACGGCTCTCTTCCCTTTTTAATCCTCTGCACCCAATATAAAAAAGCTAAATTCATGTGTGCCAACCTTAGCTTAGGCTAGAGGTGAAGCTCATTTCCTCATTGCTCTGCCAATTAACCATTATACAATTATCTCACTCTACAGCTGACAATTAGTAAATCGATATCCTTCCTCCATTGCGATCTCTGCTTCCTCTTACTTATTGCAATGTTGGCAATATCAAATTAATATTACGTTTATCTTTAGCCATACAAATTTAATTAAATCAATTAACCCTTTAGAGATCGCCATAAATTATTAAAATTTTTTATTAGAAACTGGGAAATATTAGAATAAGAAAACACAAAGGTTTTATAATCAAATAAACCGCCGTTATATAATTATTCAAATGCTTTGTAAAAGTCTACACCATATTAAAGCTTACTTTTTTCAGCAGTCATTAAGGTCCAAGACTAATCTAGTATTAATACTGATGTGCCTTTCTTTGATGAAGAACGTTTCAGTTTTATTTGAAATTTGGGCTAATCCTGACTTCAAACGATGAGCACATGCAAGTGCAAACAATTCTGATCTACATTAAATAATTCCCTTCTCCAGCTGTCAATTACAAGTAGATCTTTGTTGGGTTTTTGAATCACATTAATTGAGCCTTGTGTTATAGTAGACCCAATCTTGACCTTTGTAGAACATTGAGAATATACAGAGTAATGGAGTTTCAATATCCTCTCAAAATTTTTAATAGAATTCTACAGAGCACAGATCTGTGCCTGGTGATCAATTATTTTTCATAGCATGCAATAAATCTAGCTTTTATTTTTAGCTAGGTCTTGCTCACAATAAGGATTGTTAATCGGCTTTAGGAATGCCATCTTCCTTAGTTTGTCTGAAGACACTGCAGTTAATTTAATCTGCATTTCTTTGATACGGGCCTTCAAAATTTTTCGAAAGTTTTGAAGTACCTCTCAGTGTAGAATAAGCTTGATTGATTTAAAATGTATACTAAACGTGTGTAATGAATATGAAGAATAAAGACGGCAGGCCTTAAAGAATTTAAGGCCTTTAGATTGCATCTGAAGTGACCATCTTTCTATGGGGCCATTTATTGCTTTTGAAAGCAATAATAGTGGGCTGAATGACCTGAATCTGTCCTTGCAAGGTAGTGGTACCAACATCCTGGACCTGTATAATGCAGCAAACAGTTTTCTCCAGAAAACTTAATACTGGGTGACACCGTGGAGCCAGAAGTGGAAATATTGTGGTTATCATCAACTTGATGCTTATCAGTGCATTTCCTGACATTGAGAAAAAGTCATACCTAACTGGACTCTGTCCGAGACAGCATAGACTTTCGGAGCTGTCCTATTTGGTGTTTAGTCCTGAAAAAATATTATGACCTGGGGGAAAAGGCTATGGATCAGCTGCTGCCATTTAGACCAAATTACTTGTATGCAATGACCCATATCAAAACAAAACGGAGATATTGAACAATCACTCCCATTGCACACCAGGGTGAAGTTTGTTCTTCTGAATTGTAAGTATATTCACTGTATTGTTTATCAGTATCAGGTATAGAATGGCTTTGTCATAGCAGCCTTATCGTTGCAACCTGTTGACGGGTGGTATTTCCGGTATCATTTCAGGACAGGGAAGCTGGACAACTGTGCTGTCCCTTCCCTTTCTCCCCACTTCCGACATTGAAGGATGGTGAAAAGTAAATGGTGAAAAGGAGAGTGATGATGCCCTCATCTTCCATCTCACGCAGGAGTCTGTTGAAATTAGAGTCTCCACTTTTATTCTTTGTCGTTGACAGTTTGTGACTAGGAAACTTTAAAAGTCGCTACACAGCTGAATGTTCATTTTGAAATTTACATGAAAGTCTGATTTTATATAACTACACAGCTATGTGCATTCATAGAAATACAAGAAAAAAACCTAATTTATTTGTTTTTTGAAGAAAAACTCAAAATAAACCACATTCTCAATCACCTAGTTTCACAGTGGTACATTAATAAAAACAGATTTGAGACAGTTGTTTCTGTTACAAAACCTGTGTGTGTGTGTGTGGGTGTGTGTGTGTATGTGTGTTTGTTCATATTCCACTAAATGCACTCATTCTAATTTGTTCCATGGCAACACAGTAATCTGTCGTGCTTTATCCTTATAGTTCTCCAAAAAAGAGAATGGTATATGAGAATGGGGTTTTTCCACGCCACTGTTTTTCATGCTCTTCAGCACAGTGACAGTGTTTAAATTAAAACACAAAACGTGCTGGCTGTCCTCAAAATTAGTGGTTCTTTCAAAAATGGTGATAATGCCGTTATTATAAATGTGTGCTTTTTTTGTATGTCCCTATTCATTATTCAGATTTTGAATCACCAATAATCCCTCCAATCCTTGTTGCTTTCAAGCCTCACATTTATTATCCACTCTGCTGGCTGCACGATAGAGGTTCAGCACCGATTGGAGGAGAGGCATGTCACTCTCAACGGTACCACATGCCTGCAGGTGCCCGGGAAGCCAATAGGAGAAGCTTGTTAGTGATGAGCTAAGAGAAACCCAGCCGATTGACCAACCCCAGCCCTAGCGGGCACTCTGCCAGTTTTGGTCTCCGGGTCACAATCAAAGAATGACATGAGCTGGATTTGAACCAGCGAATTCCAGCTCACAGGGCTCAGTCCCAATTTTTTGTCCTGTTTTAGACACACAACAGGGTTGGGGTTGGTGAGGCTTTTGAGTATCTAGATCAGGGCCTCACGGTTAACATTATATTTAGCAAGAGCACACTGTGGTGTTACATAAGGTTATGAGTACTGAGTGTTACTTTAGACTAAGTTTGGGTGTATACCAATGTGAAGTGCACTCTTACCGCTGCGGGATTCTCAGGAGAAGGAGAAGGGAGAGAGGTACATTTTGGTTTGCCTTTGTTTTAACGTGTAATTTGTCAAAGAAACGTGCTGTCCTTACCCGTTGTTTTGGTTTTCGGTTGATTGGGTTGATCTCGAACGTGGAGCTAGGGTTGACGTTCCACAGTTTATCACACTCTCACGCTGTTATTGCTTCATTGTTGTTTCGAGTTCTTGCTAGTACCTGTTGTGCATGTGGTGAGCTTCAAAAAGGTCTCTCACCGCAGCAGCAAGTTGGACAAAACAGTGTTTGAAACTACAGCATGCATGACAATATGCAGTATGATTACACACCTTCCATTTAGTGTGTGTTGAAAGCAGGATAGAAGCAGACAAATTCAGGTGCTTTCTGATTTCTGGGCCATCTGTGAAGTCATGATCCATGAATAAATGCTACGAATGTTCATCTACTGATGGCTAATGGATCGGGGGGAGGGTTAGAATTTGGCTGTACAGTTAAATCTATTTGACTCATCTTGATCCGCCAATCACCAAAAATGTACCAATTGACAGCACCTGAATGTGTAATGAAGGTAAACCTTGAATCATCATCAATCATCGGTCTCTGACCCCCCCACCAGGTCCCAGTTTTATATAGAATTTGTGTGGTCTCCATCTTGAATCAAACTCAACTTCAGCTACATTGCATTGTGAAGAGCCCAATGTCACTGATGATATAATCTATAGATTGTATCTGATGTTGGCTGCTAGAGTGGTATTGATCAGACTTTGTATTTTTTTTTTTTTGTTTGATGCCTAAATAGTGAATAAAAAGAAAGTGCTTTGGAGGGGTAATGGAGAAGATGACAATCAGAATTTGTATGTGAAAGTGGTTCATTCCCTTGCTCTCTAATCAAAATGTTTGAGAGATACGCGCATTGAATGATGTAGTGGAATGGAAAGCTTTTCCATGTGAAATGTGTTGCCTGCGACCTCACAGGATAATTGCAATCAATGAAAATAGGCCTCATTTATTTCTGTTCTGGCTCAAACTCGGAATGGTGCCACTGACTGCCACCTTGGCACTCCCCCTTTCCACAACCCTTGCTGCTCCTCAGGGACCCTATAAATATTTAATCCGGCAGACTAATGAAGTCAATCAGCACTGGAATGGGAGAGAAATCATTGCCATGCATGTCCTCTGCCCTGTAATGACAATGAAAGCCATGGAGATAAAAACCTTGCTGTATGACCAGCAATTCAGTTGAGATCACAGGTGAACCTCTGCTTTCGAATTCACTGGTGCTTCTATTTCAATTTGTGAAAGCTTATTTAAAAAAATGTTAAGTACCTTGATTGGCATACTCCAGTTAAAAAAATAAAAATATTAAAATTAATGATGCAAAAGAGCATGGTGGTGTCATGAATTTGTGCAAGAGATGAAAATCTAAATGTAAACACCATCTAACATGGCTATAGTGTCATGCACTACAAATAAATGCACAGACCTCATTATATCCCTTTCAACGTATTCAACTGCTGAATAACCACTGCTGTAACACAAAGAGAACGCTGCACAGACTGAACTACAATTTTAAACATATACTGGACTGTCTCCAAACATTCATGATTAGCAGTTGATGCCACTACCTTTCCTCTATCTTATCCCTCCAATGATTTAATATTGTAACGGGGATGGCAGGCAGCGTTTCCCCCGCCAATGGGCTTTAGCCATCCCCGAAGGGGCTGTTGGGAA
>JAOYSI010042352.1:0-27899 GCA_025775065.1 Hiodon alosoides
ACTTAACATGGTTAACAATAAAGGGGTTTTTACATATTTTTAAGGTATTGATTCATTTAGAATCTTATAGACAGTTTGCACAGAAAGAAGGGACACTCGCATGCGTGTATATACACTCACATAGGCAATCGTTAAACAATGGTGTTTAAAGAAGGTAACAATAAAATTACACACCATACAACTAGCAGGATAATCCATGTGTTAGAATGTAGAACCGAGTTCATGATCACATAATACTGCATTTCCCTTTCATTCTGTCCCTGGCCCTCAGTGCTTTGGACTTCTTACCATCAACCTGCAGGCTGACTGGCCGCCTTTTCTCCAGGTTGAGTAACTCCTGGAAGAGTTCCTGCACATTGTGGTTCGTCTTGGCGGAAGTCTCCATGAAGGAGCAATTCCAGCGTGCCGCCAAACTCTCGCCCTCACCAGCTGGCACCTCTCGCTGGGTCTCGTCGCTCTTGTTGCCCACTAGCATAATTGGCATGGCCTGCACGTCACCGCCCTTGATTTGGCAGATTTGTTCGTAGATGGGTCGCAACTCCTCCAGAGACGGGCGGCTAATGACTGAGTAGACTAGGATGAATGCATGGCCCCGTGAAATAGAAAGACGCTGCATGGCAGGGAACTGGTGACTGCCGGTGGTGTCGGTGATATGCAGGGTGCAGACGTTGCGGTCGCAACTGATCACCTGCCGGTAGGTGTCCTCTACGGTTGGTATGTATGTCTCGCGGAAGGTGCCTTTTACGAAACGCAATACCAGGGAGCTCTTGCCTACACCACCTGCTCCAAACACCACCACTCGGTAGTCGTTGCTCTGCTCCGGCATAGTCTTTCCAGAGTGTCTCCTTAAGGTTCCGCGAAGTGGCAGACTGAAATGCGCGCCGAGGCAGTGATCAATAGCGGTTGGGTGACAGGATATTACATAGCCCGAAGACTTGACGGCTCTGATAAATAAATGAATAGGAAGAAAAATAAAAATTCACCAAAATAAACCGAATGCCACATTGGAAAAAAATGTAAATGGAAATATAAAGCAACGGCTAGTTCTTATAGTTCTGTACCTACAATGAAACTAAGCGAAATATGTTAACGAATTTGAGATATTGGTCGATTACTGAGTAAGTTTAATTTTTACTTATCAACTTTAACTTATTCCCGGCAGCATCATACACTCAACGAGTACCGTTTTAAAGAGACAAAGAAAGACAACATGATAACGCGGTTATTTTGTCATTTACTAGCTACTATTGAATCAGATAATTGAACATAAGAGCTATCCAATGTACCCTACTGATGCTCAAAATTAAAATTATTTTGATTTCAGCATAATTTTGGCATTCGGCCAATGAAATGTGCATTAGTATTGCTAGGCCTACAGCTTAATTAATCACAACAATTAACTTGGAATATAATAAATGACAAAATAACTTAATAAAATGCCGCAAATAAACGGCTCCTTTACATTGCTTGCTAGCACGTGCTAGTATTTTATACACATCGTGCATGGAAATTAGTCAAGAGAATGTAGGCAAATCAATCTATAAAAAATTCCTCGGTCTAATATGGAAAGCAAAGAAAGATACTCCCAAAATTATTTTTAAAAATGATTTAACCAACATTTTTTCTTTCTGACAGTAATGTAATGGCATATCATCTGTTGTTTACAGCAGCAGTTGTAAAACCATATGCTTTTAATGTAGTTAGGATTTCGTCAAAAAAGACTTACCTACCAGATGCGAATCAGCTCAAAAGGATTCCTTATTATTATTTTATTGTAAATGGAAATTCCAGTGTTGTAGTTTTATACAAACCCCAGATTGGAAAATACCATTTTGTCGATGGGTGTACCGCAGAAGAGAAGATGGTTTAAATATGTTCCTGGTATTTTACTATTTGTCAAAAGAGTAATGCATTCAGAAATCTAACTTTTAAGTTGAATAATTATGAGAATTATATATCGAATTGTTGGCGATTTTAGCAGCTAGCATTCCTGGAAACTGGAACCACATCCACCCTTTTTTCATTCATTTTTTTTACATGGACTCGACGAGCCCATTCATGGAACAGTAAAAAAGCCAGGTCCATATTCTGTATGAAAAGCAAGAAACAAGTAAGAATTAACTCTCATCTGAACCATGTTTACTGAACTGCGGTGCTTACTGAGAGGTCTACCCTGACTTTTTCCAAACAAGGTATTTAGTTGTTGTGCCTCGAGTGCACGTATGCGAGTCATTTAAACTACAAAACAATATTTATATCATTTTCGTTCTACGATTATTTGCGTTATACGATGTAAAGCGTATTCCCCTTCATTTGTTCATATCGAAAAGGCACATATGGCTCCTCCTCTGATACTTTTATCGCCAGCCGTTTTATTCTAGGTCGCAATACGGTTTAATTTAAAACTCAACGCGCAAGGTACAACAGTGGGGCAACAGTGTAGCCTAGTGTTTAAGGCTAATGCCTTATAGGCAGAACGTTTCCGTTAAAAAAAAAAAAAAACTTGCTTCAGTTTCCAGCTCTATTAATAGATTCGGTCTAAAATTGTAAATTGCTATTAAATGGTTTATTATGAATCCTGTCAATATTCCCTTTATTTTTTATTGGGAAATCAACTGACATGCCCTTTGTTTTCACGTTAAAGGACAAAAATTAAAACCATATAGAAACCCACATTATTTTATGTCTAAGGAAAAATATAAAGTACTGTGCAAAAGTAATAGGTTTTTTTTTTTTTACAGAAATGTAGTTTTTATGTCTATTTTTTGTAGATTACATTTTCTGCATTATTGTGTCAGTAAAAAAGAATTTTTTTTTTAGATTTCCGAACATCCATTTTACAAAAGAAGAACAAGGAGTGGCAGAACTGATGGTATGGCCTCCACAAAGCACCCGATCTCAACATTATTGAGGCTCTCTGACAGACAGAAGCAAGTCCGTAGAAGAACTGTGGAAAGTTCTCCAAGATGCTACCTATTTTCCAATTTCTTATAAAACAGTGTACCTAACCACAACAGTGTACCTAAGAGAAATGATGTGGTTTTAAAAGCAAAAGGTGGTCATACCAAATATTTATTTCATTTTTTTTGACTGTACTGCCCTTTATAGTATTAATATATATATATATATATATATATAACTTTTTAAAGGATCTTGGTTTAAAAAAATATTTTTTTTATCATGTGCATTGGACTTTTGCACAGTACTGTATGACCTAGTCAAACATGGCTTATACTTATATCCATTCATTGTAAATTATCTATCAATCTGTGGACCACTAAAGACCCATTGCTTCAGTTCACGCCCCTAGCACTGAGTCGTGGCTATTGATATTTTTCATTAACATTTGTGGTTTCCAACCCAGTAATGTCTATTTTACAGTATTTAAATCTATCAATGTAGCAGACCAGAACAGCAAGAGTAGGCTAATTCTTGTGTGCTGGAGGGAAATCACTGTAGTAAACGTATTTGTTGGAATGTATTTTGTGACTGGGCAGTTATGACCTTTTTGGGGGCTCATCCCACTAGTGAGGGGCTGTGGTGACTATCAGGCTACCAGAGGTTGCTGGGCAAAGATGTCTGACCTGGTTTTCTTCGTACTCTTTTAGGTGCATTTGACAAACGTGGTAATACCATGTAATTTTTAGAAACTAGCAACTAGATAGCACCAGAAAATGCTTTTATTATTTTTTTAAAGTGATACCTGCAGTGCAAGATTGCAATCAAAGGAAACTTCAATGATTCCTATTAGTTCATAATACAAGGCTTATGAAAATATATCATGTAGAAAGTCTGAAATGTGTTTATATCACACACAAGTGCGCGTCCTGTTTAGCTATCAGATGGTTGGCACACATTTTATTAAGAGAAATAAATATTTAGTCAGTGTGATGTAGCTAATGCTGAGATACTGAAATACATTTTTTTAAACTCAAATGTGATGTGCAACATAGATCAGACCCACCTTCCTGCTTTTAATTGGCTTAGAATCTCAAAAGGCGAAAAACTGTCCCCTCAGATGATTGACAACTTTTAAAAGGAGTTAGTTTCATTTGACAATTTGAATCATCATTCGGCAAATCATAGAATGGACAAATTTCATAATTAGAATTACCTTTGACCCTTGTAACACATAAGGCCTATTGTTGGCTCCATGTAGAAATGCTATGTATTGGATATCGATTCTTCCCATTTTCATTACAGAACTTAGAAAGTCTGTATTAACATATAAAATCCAGACATCAGAGATTTAGTTTCCCAGTTAAATGTAAAAACATCTTACCATAGTGACACCAAAGGTGGTTTTAAAACAAAGAACTTCTAGAGTGCTGCCAAAAATCCACAGCGTAGCAATTTTTAGAAAATTTTCAAAATTATTTTTACATATTAAATCTAAATTAAACATAAATTGCCAGCTTTCTTACCAAAGTAAAAATAAAAATAATGTATCCAAGTTGGTACCCCACCCTCCTATAGCTAGAGACTATATTTTATTTAAAGTGGTTCCTGCATTTCTTATACGTATTTAATGTTCAATGGCTGTCTTCTGTAAAACAAGCGAAAAATAAATCAGAATTTAAAATTCAAGAAAACTGCTAAGAATGAATTAAGTTTTTATTTAAATTAGCATAAAAAGCAAAATCTACACTTACAAATGTAATACAAACATCTTGAGAAGATGGCCAAAAAATATCCATTAGCCATCCAATGGTGAAAATCTAAATGCAAGTCTTCCCTACACTTACAAATGAGCACTTTTATAAAAATATATATCTACATCATAATAATGAACTAGTGTTCATCAGACAGGCCTTCCGCACCTCTAATCCACAGAGAACCTTTGTCAAAGTAACCGACACCTTTTTTGAAAAAGATGGATGAACTCAGTAGTTAAGTATAATAAGGAGCTCTATAGGTAAATATACACTTGGAGGAAAGTTCATAGACAAGGAGAGAAACCGTATAATTGGAAAGTGGTGCAAAAATTAATACTTGCATGTTTATATGAAATTGTAAAGGAAAATATTGAAATGTTTGCTGTACAAGAACTTAAGTCAGGTCTTAAACTTCAAAAGGAGTAATTCTCTTTAAACTCTGTGCAAAACAAATGTGGCTTAGTTTGCACAAAATGCATGTCATCTTTTTACCAGGCCCATTTCCACCTGGAAGTGTACCTGATTTTTTTTAAAAATATATATATCTTCCTTTCCACTGGCCACTAGATGGCACTTTCCTCCATCCAACCTCAAGAACTTTCTACCGTTTAAAAAAAGATTTACTACACTTTGTTCCATTGTTGATGTAGGCTAAAGATATGGGATATATAATAACAGGAGCTCAGTTAGCAATGTGAGGACATGAGTTTGTTTCTTGGGTGTGCATAGCAGGAGGAGGAGGAGGAAGGGCTACTCTTGGGCCTCTTTGCGGGCCATCTTGTAAATCTCAGTGGGTCCATCCACATGGGTGACCGTGGTGGTCAGCTGCATGTCTTCGCCGCTGTTAACGCCAAGGTCACCTATGGAAGACAAAAAGGAAGGCAAGTTATTAACTCATCCAAGCACATTAGGGTGGGGATGGGACTGAACAAGCCTTTAAGCGCAGAGCTTAAATCAAATCTCCCTTTAACTTGCCGACATGTCCTGAATGAATTTTTTTTCTACAGCAAATAAAAGTTTCTAGGATAGATTGCCCTTTTTAGATATTGTGTGTATTTAACAATAGACCAAGCTACTGTATTGATTTAATTCCTACACACCACTAGGAGACATCCTTAAGGCAAGTCTGTTGAGCGACCCAGCTAAGCTGAAAAGAAAAAGATGGATGGAGAATCTCAAAACCCTTAATTAGGCTCTTTTTTGTTGTTCCAGGGGGGAGCTAAGCTAAGCTAAACAATTACAAACAACCACTCCACCAGTACAACTGGTCTAGTCTGGGGCATAACCAAAAGGTGTGGACTTGTGTTAAAATACAGGCGGAGAGACACAGGCAGAGCCTGGACCACGCAAGCCTACCGTTAGACTGCTCATCTCCGTAGCGCTTGTGTGAGGGCGCATACAGGAACATGATGGCAAAGACATAGAGGTTCCACATGCCATAGATCCCAGTGAAGAAGGCACTGTTCACCTGCACCGTGTAGTCGCCCCAATGCCAGTGCCCCTCGTTCACCTGTCGATACAATGGCAATGTGAGCAGAGAGCCAGGGACAGGCTTGGACGTCAACCAGGCGAGGGGCCTTATCCCAGTATTCACTATGTACCATTTCTACAGCTAGTATCATTAATCATCCGGCCAGATGGTAAAAAGATCAATCAATCAACTGGAAACAGCGATTCATGGCACAACTGAGTTTCCCCACCCACCCCCATCATCCCACACAAGTGTGAATGTGATCAAATATTTATGATTTGCCTTGAAAATTTTGGGATCAGTTTTGTGTTTAACTACCCAAAATGTTTAGTCAACACTAGCCACAGACTTATTTTTCAATTATTTGACTACAGTCCTATCAGGATTGCTCATAATGGTCTTTGTCCCACTTGGTTATGCATAAATAATTAGCAATGGTTAGATAGCCTTGGAAATGCAGGATTTGGATCTCTGAACACAGACTAGCTTTCAGATCGCATCAAAGGCCAGACTCACCTGACTGATGATGAAGAAGATGACGGTCATGGCTGCGCATGCCAGAGTGACCAGCATCAGGAACTTGAAACGGAATATGAGGCCCTGGTCAACAAAAATAAAACTTTAAAAAAGGTTTACACAGCGAATGCAGACCAGTGACAGAAATGACAAAATTCACATTTGGTCAAGAGAAAGCTGCTGCAGGCACAGGAGGATGGAAATAAATGATCCCACTGCAAGGTTCAGCCTCGGCTTTGCGCAACACGTTTAGGGGTAAATACACACACAAATGTAGAGAAAATTAGAGTTCAAGCCAAAGCAGAAGAGCAGGAGGACTGGGCAAAGGTACTCAATGCTGGTACTCCAGTGTCTACAGGCATGAGCTACCACTCAATTAGAATATGATTTACACACAGAAACTCCAGGCCAGTATTGAGAATCCTTGCTCTAGGGATTAACGCATGGGCGTTTGCAGGCCTTTAATGACGTGAATGGGCCTTGTGAAAAAGCCATACAAATTCAAAGGCCCAAGCAGAGAGGAGAGACATTAGCATTTCAGTGTTCTTCAATCCATGTCTGTTTTGTTTAACGGATGTTGGAATCGGAATGAAGCTGTATGATGTTATCTATATGTTACCCAGATGCTAATTACCCATTATTATCACAACACCAGATGACCAAGACATCATTAAAAACTTCACCAACCTCATAGTGCAGGCGCCTGGCTTTCGACATAGCTGGCAAGGAGCTCCTCTTCCCACTGATGTTCCGGAACACTTGGAAGACCATGAAGCACAGGAAGAGGAAGTAGAGGCAGGCACAGATCCCTGCCACGATGATGAAAGCCATCTGAGGTATGGGTCAAGGAGACTGCACAGGAGGACTACCAAACTAATAAGGGCCCCCTAAATCCTGGCTCCACAGGGCTGTACCATCACCTTAACATAAATGGCCGAAAGTTTAACCCAAAGCGTGTTGGAACCTTACCTGGACTAGCTAAAGAGTTCTAAGAACAAGAAGCAAAACTTTACACAGCTGCAGATTCTAGACAAGAATCTCTTGAACAGTGGTTCTCAGGTAGCTGCCCCTGTGCCAGCCTTTTCAGCTGACTTTACACCATTTTAAGAAAAAAACAAATCTATTCATTCTACACACTCGTATAGAACGGATGCTGAAAACTCAGGCCCTTGATAGCCAGAAAAATCCCTAAGAAATCTTATCCCTTTAAAACAAACACTTAATTCAGGCCTTGAACAAAGTAGCAACATTTTGCACACCTAGGCTGCCTGCCCTTGATCACCATCTCTCTTCACAGGGAATGATATATATGGCTGGACCCAGCCCATCGGCGGGGGGTGAGTGAGCAGGGCTTCCGCATGTCGTTCCCCTCCAGCGGTGCAGAGAGGTGGATTCTCGAGGGGGCAGAGCTAACCTTATTCACAGCGACTGGAGCTAATAAGGCTGGCTTTCATAAGCCACACTGACACAGATTAGAGGCAGACGAGAACATGCCTGACAAACCACCATCCACCCCCGGGAGAGCGAGAATGGGGGGGGGGGGGTAAAATCCTCATAAATGCTGTAAAAACCAAACAAATGTCACATCACACTTGGCTGGTTTGAAGAAAAGGTCTTTATGGGGCCTGGAATGTGGGTGGTGAGGAGTGCCGCTTGCTCGCTTGTGCAGGAGGCAAGAGACACAGCACTTCTCAAACTTGTCTTCGGGGGAGAAAAGTGCTAATTAAAGTTGCATTAAAATATGCCAGCTGGGATCTGAATCGCTCCAGCACATCCGGCTACTGAGGGCCCACAAGGATACAGCCAGTTCTGTCCCCACGTCTGAAGCCCAGATACTGTAGAAGGGGTTCTTCAGCTGGACACCCCTGGAAAACAAATACAACCCAAGTTACTTTAAACCTCTCCACAACAGTTCCTGCGCAGGCGGAATAAGCATTACACTTTTCCTCCCGATGTATTGGGGACATTTTACCAACATTTGTCATTTAGAATGACATTTTAATTCTTCAAAGCATGTGCTAAGTAAACCTATACAAGACTTGTCCTCAACGAGGGTCAATAACAAGCAGTAGCCAGGAAAGATCTTCCCACTACACAGACATGACAGGTGCTCAGCTGAATGAATGGCCCTGCAAATATACATGCAAATATCTCTCTCAAATCCCTCTACAGATCCCTGCGCCAGCAGAGGTGACAGGGCAACAAGCCAGCCAGCAATCAAACAAATCACTTTTTCACCAGCTGTCCCACTGGCGGTTGATTTAAACCGCTGGAGTGCTCTGACATTTTCGTCTGCAGGCAGTATGACGTCATCTACAAAGGGAATAACCACAACCCCCTTTAATAGCCCAGCATTGAATGCCTTGCTTGCCAGAATGTCCACTCTGTGATCCTGTGTTGCCCATTTCCCCCCATGCCAAGCAACATTAATCTGTCTCATCCGTGTCAGAGTTGCCACTGTGCTCTGATCTACCCATAAATAACTGGGGCAACAGCCAGTCCAACTGGCACACAGTCAGTGGCAAAAACCACCCCAGAAAACCACAGAAGACTTCAGTGCTGCATGGGCATTACACTTGAAGGTTCTGCAGCCCAACCTCTACATGCAAAATTCACCATTAACTCCAGATGCCGAAAAACATTGGTGTTGTAAACACGCATAAGGAGATTACACACAAGAAAAAAGGAAATTTTATAGTCTATTCAATCAGAAACAATTCCCACAGCCAACCAAATGCTTTTCCTAATTTGGATCACTCAAAATACACTCAAATCTGAAGTCCCGAAAAAGAATAAAACAATTTGAAAAGCTAACCTTTCACACATGTCGAAGATGAAGAGGCAAAAAGAGCCAAAGACGATTGGTCCAACCTGCTTCCAGTACACGGTGAAGCGGTTCCTTTCAGTCTGGTCCTGTTTGAGAAAGAGGTTAAAAACTCAACCCAGATTTGCCTATGTCTGATAGCAGTACTAGATAGATTACATAATTTTACCAGCCATAATCACAACTGCAGGTTGCATTTCAACTGTCCTAGCTCTACTGTCCCTGTCTACTGAGGGACATCTACCTATATTTAGCCACTTTTTTAATTCACCATTGATCTCTCCCCTTTAGTCAAACCTGCAAAATAAACCATAATCTTCCGCCACAGTGAGAAGGCCTGTTTAAAAGCGGCAATAACTAAAGGAAATAAAAAAAATAAAAAAAAACACCTTCCATTTTCTCACTCATACAGCTGATATACTCATACATCCAATTACCAGTTTCAGTTAAGTCAATTAATCAGCTAACATTAACACCCAACAAAGTAGATTTAAATGTCCCAGGACAAACCCACATTCTTCAAGGCATCCCTCAGGGACCTCATAATTCACCCCAGTCTGATCGCAAACCAATCTCAGCCCAACATGGCACGCACCATGAAATTACTTTTTGTCGCATTAATTACTCAGAAAACCATCCTACAACTTTAATACCCATGGTCATTCAACATAAACACTCCTGAGCATCCGGCAATATGCACCAACTATATTATGCCTTCAAGCTTGTAGGTGACAGCAAGAGTATCTGCTTAAAACTTAGTCAAATTAAGATTTTGACCATCATTTCAAGTGCCAAGAAAAGCCCTTCAGACCCTAGTACAGGAATTAGCCCAGGCTTACCAACATAACCTTCATGCTATGATGAGTTAGATGGGAAAGTATACATAACAGAGGAGTCCTTAGAGCAACCATCTGGGCTTTCAACAATTTGTTTGTCAGATAAGGGGGCAGTTCCAATGGGCCCAAGCTGGCGAAGAGCATAGCTGGGACAGCTCCCAGGCAGCGGCTCTGGGTACAGACCATTAGGTGTTCTCCGCAGAAGATAATCCAGAAAGACAGCAGCATGGTGTAGAAAATGCCCTGCCGGATGTCCCCGAAGAGCAGCATCCAAGTCCAGTCGAACCCCACAGAGAACCACTCCACAGGAAGGTTGATGAAGGTCATGGAGATCCCCAGTGCGAAGATCACCCTGATCAACACAAACATGTGCACACATTAACCCACACTCAAAGAAATGCCACTTCTAAAACAGAAGATTAAATGAAAATAAAAACCTCTGTTTAAAGAGCGTTACGGTCAAGTTCTGGATGTTCCAGTAAAAGACGCCTGGCAGGGGCTGGTTAAAATGCATTCCTGGAGGCTCCAAGGCAAGTGGTGCACATGCATGCAATGGAAGGAAAAAATAAATACGACAGTACATTGGAATGTAAGAAATGTCTTGAACTCACTAAGGTGAGGGGAGGGGTTCTGTTCCATGACCAGTCTGAGCCTCAAGGACAAGAACCACCAGAAATGGACACAAATTTGTCCAAAGAAAACATTGGAAAGCATTTTAGGTCTTCAAATAGATTGGTTAGAGCACAGATTGTGAAACCAATATAGAAAGTTTCCCACAGCTTCAAGGACTTGTTGATAAAAGCTTGAATTATAAATTGACAGAAATTCTCTTTTTAAACTAACCAAGGAAGGGAAAGGATGCCAGAACTGACAAGCTTTGGTGTGACACATAATCAATTAAATAAAACTCTTCCATCAGTCAAATTTAGACAGGCATCCAACCACTACTTGTGTCAAGGGACAAAATGTTCCAGCTTTCCGACAGAAGTTCTACAAAGGCCCGGGGAACACTCCCATTTTCTCACCCCCCCCCCTCCCATTTTCAAAGGTTTAAAAAGTTTCCAATTCCCATGCCGGCGCCTGGGTGGGACGTCAAGCAAGCCTGCAGTGCTTTTAGAACATGAAAAAATCATTTTCCCAGTGGATTGCGTACGGCAGTATAACTCCAGAACGCTTGTCATTGTGAATTCCAGCAGCGAGGTAGCAGCTATAAAAGGATGAAGTGCTTCTGTAGAGGTCGCCGATTGCATAACGCCATTAAATCTGCGACACAGCCTCTACACGCCGCCGTGAACCGAGAAAGCAAGGAATGCAGAGCATATAAAAACCTCATCGGGACCGTTTGGAGTTCTATCTGAACCACAGCAAAGTCCTGTTCTTATTGTAGCGTGAAAATGAGCTACACAAAATTCAGCCCATACAATAGAACGACACCATTATCCGTCAGACCACTTGCCACATATGTTCGCAACAGCCAAGTTGAAACAACCATCACTTCATCATTTAAGTGAGAAAAATATTAAAATGTTACGCTTCAAAATGTGCGTTTAACACTCAGACAAATAATAAAATGCTACCCCAAGACACCCAAGTTTTACTCATTACAGTTAAATATCAACACACACTAAGAACCCAGTCATTTGACCCCCACGCATTAACGTCGCTTCCCAGCAGGCCTTACTTCTCCAGCAGCACCGGGGGACGCGTCATGAGTGTAATCCGTCGCCAGTACCAGATCATGATGATGAGGATGCTAGGCGTGAGGAAGGTCTTCATGGCAAACCACACCTTAGTAAAGCCACCATTTTGATGGATTCCCTGGTGAACAATTTATGATATAACCATCACATTCTTATACATCTTTGTTTTTGTACTGTATCCCCACAACTTTATATAGTGTACCAATTGAACTGAAGTTCAATCTTCATGCACCATGAAATGGACAAGTATAAGGAAATATTCCATAACACACTGTAATATATACACTATAGAGCAATGACTACTACATTTATATACATTTTATTAGCTTTAGTGGGAAAGGTATTTGTAGCACGTGAGGACGTTGGGGAATTGTTCAAGTCTTTTAACTGGCATAATTTCAACAAACGCTGTGAAAACAACAAAATAAACACAAACTACAAAGTAAGCGACTTTCGGTGACAACTACCAAAACCAGTTTAAAGCACACCACACAGCAATAGTGTCCATACATCCAATCCTCCCTTTCCCCTCTGAGCCAGCTTTTCTGGCTTTGTAAAAGGATTGCTGGATTGCTAACGGTAATCACCCGAGTGTGATTACCGTTAGCGAAACCACGCTCAGGTGCACAGCGAGGTCCAACTATTAGAGGGCGTGGCCCTCCCTCTCAGTAATGCCATCCATCACTTGTCTCTCAGTTTGAGGGCATGGCTGCCAGCTGCGTGCCACATTACTCAATTGGCTTCTGTCACTTGTGGTGTCTGTCACACACCAGTCTGGCTAGGGAAGCGAACACTCACCACCAGCCGGATGTCCTTGATCTCCCCAATGCCCACATTCACCCTCTTCCGCTCGTTGACTGGCAGGCGGATGTTGAGGAGGTAGTACTTGTGGGCCACGCTCCCGATCTCCATGAAGGGCAGGAGGTCGCACTCGTAGTAGCGGCCCTCGTTCTCGATGGTCTGTCCGGGGTGGAGGATAGGTGGAGCTTAAGAAGAGCGGCGAGGCTGCACAGGCGAGACACTTAACGGGCCGGCAAGCGCTCACCTTGGTGGTGGTAAAGTTGCAGCTGAGCTTCCGCTGCTCCAGAGAGTGGGCCATCTCCGTCCATTCGCTCACGGTGTCGTCCCTGTACGCCAGCCCCACGTCGATGGTGGCCACGGCTCCTTCCTCTTTTGGAAACAGTGACAGACGGTGACCTTAGATCAAGCCAGTGTGGCTTTACAACATATCTAGATGAAATGACCTTGTGATGACTGACACACAGAGACGACCCTTCATGAAAAGACCAGAGAAGAATGGAATTCACCATATCTATGCATATATGGTGGCTAGAGGTACACAATATAGCCACCCACACTACTTCCTTTTTAGGGAAAGTCAGGGCAACTGCTTTCTGCACATATCAAGCTCAGGAAATACTGCCTTCGGTAGTGGGGGTAACATTTAGCGACAAGATTCTTGTCCTTCAAAGCTTAAAAATTAAATGGGCAACATCAAGACATGGTCAGATTAAAGCAGCTAAACACCCATTGCACAACAACGACATTAAAACAAATACCATCCTTTGCTTGAAAGACTGACATGCGCTACAACCAGGATTGGAACATGCATGGCCCTACCATCGGTCTCTACTCCACAGTCAAACTGCTGCACTTCACCCGTTCTAAAGAAACTCTTGTGTCGTTATGAAACAAGCCAGAGCAGAGAGGTGCGGGGGTGTCGTTTCTCTACACGGCCTCTCTCCTGGGCCCCATCGCCACTGCCAAGAGTCTGAATGTCAGCATACTGCACACAAACATTCCGCCTCACTGCAAGGGCCATCGCCCCGGCGACTAAGCCATTTCAACAGCTGTGTTATTGCTGGCGGGCGGCCAGGGTGGTGGGTATGGGGGTGCGGTGCTGTGAGAGGGGATTTGGGCTCTGCTTCAGTTACGTTACCGCTTATCAATTATCTCAAAACTCCCACTGGAATGTTCAATAGAATCGGGTAAGAAAACACTGGATTCACCATATCATTGATGAGGACACCATAGCTGGGAGACATACCTTGGCCACGTAACGGGTTTACAGGCCCAAACGATCCCCAGAAACCCCAAGGGAACCAAAGCATTCTTTCCTCTCCAGGGCCATTAAAAAGGACCTGCATCAGATGGTGCAGCCTTAATCAACATTCTGACTAGAATGCAATGGCCACACAGGGACACTTTTTTGGCAGACAATCTAAGCCCAGCTGCTGGAAGCGGTATGGCCCACAGCTGTACACAGGTGAGACGAGGGGAAGCTCACAGGCAACCGCCACAAACGGCTCCCATTACACCCTGTTTGGATATACAAACCAAGTTCATTTGACCACACGAAGTAAACAATGGGCCCCTTATACCACCCCACCATAAAGATGAAAGGGGGACATTTCCTGGGGGGTTAAACCATTTCAGCATCAAAGGACACACAAGTTTTTCCACTGCAGAAATAATGCCGAAAAAAGTATAGCCATCCATTCCTTGGCTCTCGTCAATTTCTAGGCATGGGCTCTCCCAGGCTTCCAAAAGCTGTAGTTCGATCACTTTCCCAGGCTGCCCAGTGCAACAATGCACCTTCATTAACATCTTATGTTATCCCTTAATCCCCACCCCCCCATTGAAAGGAAGCCCTGGACTGGGGCCAAAGTCCCCACCCACCCAGGGTCTCCCAAGCGAGAAGGGCTAAATTGCCTGATGTGCGCTGGGTGTAAACAATCCCGCTATCTTGCTTGCAAAAGGAAAAGGCGGATCACGACAGCCGGTGCAGTGCTGTAACTTCCTGACAAAACCTGCCCCGTCCCTCCTCATCACGGGAAGCTTTCCGGTTCTTCTCATCAGAGAGACAGTTAACAAGCATGCAGTTCACTCTGAGATGCCCAGCACGTTCCAGGCTATTCCTGGTCTGGCATCTCATGCCATTCAAGGGCAAACCGTCCTATCAGGGTGGAGATGCATTCATTCCATCAATCCCCTGGATGAGAAAAATAATTAAAATCACATTTACTTTTTCAAGTAAAACCCAGTTAGGTTCTAGAAATAAAAAAAACGGGAAAGGTCCACCCTGGTGTGAGAGAAAATTGTTCACATATCAGCAATCAGATCTTGGTTTAAAGAACCATCCTAAAAACTAAAACATCACGGTTCCATACTCCATCTGGTCACCAGTTCAGCTCCTCAAACACTGCTACAATTGGGAGTGAAGATAACTGAGTCTGTCAGCCCTCTTTACCTATTTGGTTTCTGACATTGAAGGCAATATCAAACTGCAGGATGACAAGCATAAACTGGAACCAGGGGTTCATCTCCTTTTGTGGCAGGGGGATGTGGACGGCAAAGACGATGTCATTGGCCTCCACCTTCATGGCCATGGCCTCATTGAAGTCACGGATCTTCTTGCACTGGTGGGGCCCCCAAGGCATGAACCACTTGGTTCGCTGGTGGTGCTTCTGCACGTCCACACACTTGGTGGCCAGGTAGTGGACGGCGGTGGTGGGGCTCGGAGCTGGGAAGAGAGGAACATGGTCAGTCAGTGAGGTCATTGCATACAAAAACCAACCCACTCTAAGGCCTCGTTATCAAACTAAATCCACCCCGACCTCACCGCCCCAGCATAAACATTGGAAGTGTGAAACTGAGGTAGATGCTCCACCAGTTGCAGTAAGAGGCCAAATTCCAGAGCAATAGGGTTACAATTCTCTACCTAAAGAGAGCCCTGGAACCTTCCAAGACATTCAGCATTAGCACAGCCCATTGCCCCACTAATCCCTATCTAGCCAACTTTTTGTGTGAGAGAATCAGAGCTAAGCCATTGATGATTACAGTATTTGGTCATGGTTTTGCAAACCTTGGGTCAGTGGATGAGATGTTTCTGTGCTAAACTGATAAAAATTTAAATGATGTGCTGTGGGTTTGCGGGGAGATTTTTACATCAACCACTTAATTTAGTCCTGCAAACAACTGTAAAATTCATTGGAGGACTAACGTGGTCACTCACAGAGCCGTAAATGACTGAATAAATCATTTCTGGCAGCATCCTACGAGTCTGATTTTGTATAACAATTTCCTTTTTGTAAATAAGTGTCGCGACAATCAAAGCATATGACAACATCCCATAAGATATACAAAGTACCACAAGTTACACCCGAAAACATAAATATCAGCGTCAAGAATAGTAAACAGCAAAGCAGTTCAGCCTCAACACAGAACACAGGCATGAGACATAAGCATACTCAAGCTCTGAAGAAGGGTTCATTGCAGGGTGAGTGCTCGGCATAAATCTACGCTTTCGGCACTACAGTAACAAGCACCTTGCTGGGAACAAGCGCAGGCTTGTTTCTCAAGATGAGGCAAGTTTCTGTCTCCAAAGCTACTCTTGCAGAAGAACAAAGGGATCAGATGCAACCACTTGAAGCCAGAAGATCTAAGCATTAGCAACCGGGAGAGCCCTGGAGTTCACTTCCGAGGGGCGTTGGGTAGGGGAGGGTAGGGAAGTGGAGGGGCACGCTTGTTAAGTAGCAAGCTAATGGAACCCATCCTGAATCACACTGGACACCTTAAGGCCATAAATGACCAGGGAGTTACAGGAAATTAGAGCCAGGCTCTTTCCTGTGACTCATACCAGGACATAAGCTGTCGCAACACTTTCTTCCACTGTATGATAGGAAAAAGGGATACAACATTAACATCAACAGTGATATAATGGGAATAAAAACTGAAATTCTAGTTTCAGTTTAAAGACTCTCGCTTATTAAAACGAGAACAAACGCGTACTACCATTAACAAGGATCAGACAGGTTAACAAGTTAAAAAGTCTAGAACACCCACAAACTTGACATTCCCATACTTTCACGGAAAAAACCAAAACAAAAAGGCATACGGAATTCCAGACTTGTGAGCCAAACATGCACAGATGGTTTCCATTCCCAGCCAAAGAAGTCGGCTTCAAATAATCGTAGACAGCCCCACAACAGCTTCAAGTCACATCTAGCCCATAGAATCCGCTGACTTCTCTCAAGTCCCAACCATCATCAGGCTCACGGTTCCACCCATGCGTGCAGAACAATACTGATGGGGAGAAACAAGAAAATGTCTTAATGGCATTAGGACAGATATGTTCCGCAAAGGTGCAAATGACCAAATTAGGACTGACTGCGACAAGCTACCCGCTGACCCAGAAGGCAGGAGGACAAACACCCCTTTCAAATCCCCACGCCGACGAGTCCACGGTGACGCTACCCCGAGCCAACAGGGTGTTAAAGTTGTCCAATGGCAAGAGGAGCAGTACGCTTTCCTAACCCAATTACCCAGGCTGCCACCGGCCACTGAGCAAACACAATGGCATTCAGCTTCATTAAATCAAATGCAGGTGGGCCAACCCAAACAAGCCAATATATCACCAGAGACCTGGCCTTTGCAAATGCTGAGGGCCACAGGGGTTTGAGCCAACTCTCCAAAAACAAGCACCTCGCCTAACCACAAAACAAAATAATCAACACTTCTCTTAGAATGGAAAGTAGCTCAGTTTAATAACTGCAGTTTAGCAGTTAATTTAGTTGCCAGATCATTATAAAAAAAAAAATCACACTTTATCCATCTAGCGAACATGGCATAAAGTAAGAGATACCAAGAGTTTTTAAACAGGTCATGGAAGGTGTTTGTTTTTTTCCAATTCTTCAGCAGACCTGGAACTAGAGCTGCATATGAAACAGATTATTGGCAAAAAATATATAAAGCACTGAGAGATAATTCATTCAATACACAAGCAAAGAATGCAGAACGCAGAGATTGAAAGTAACCTGAAGACAAGCAAGACATGCAGGGCGACTGCATGTCCGACTGTAGCAAGCAAAGGAGAGGGGCCAGGACAGAGAGAGGATATAAGACTCAGGACACAACAGACGTTACAGAGGGCCACCTACAGCCAGCCACAGGCTCTTTAATTTTGAGGGCTCACTGTTTAGCAATTCCTGGAATTCCTTTGAATCACAGGGTTAAAGTGGGGGCTGAGGGAGTCAAGGCATTTGTATACAAGTTAATAAATTATCTTTTACATTATACCAGAATACTGGAAACTGCACATGCATCTTATGGGATACAGCAATTACAAAATTGATTAAAAGATCAATTAAATTAAAATGGTTTTAAAATTTAAAAATTTGTTTCAGCTTATGAAATGTATCTCTTGGTGACATTTAACCATCTCATTTAGTGATACTCCCAGAGTCAGTTTTCGGGAAGTAAATAAGAAGAAATAGAATGAGGGTGCAATACTGAGCGTCCGGCGTTTCGCATCGAAGCCCAATTTCCTCTTTGGTGCAATTCTTTATCAAATCTGTTACATCAGAGCCCTTAAATGTGGGGCGATGGTCACCCACAGAAACACACCAAAGGCACTTTTGGCTAAAATGAAGCTATGCCATCAATTTTTTACATATCGTTGCAAGCTAGTCATGCATCGCTTCTTTGGAGATGATGTCTAGAAATTGTCTAGAATTCTATGATACAAACATAATTTCACCAAGTAAGTATATAACTGGTTAAACATACACACTTATTGGCCACCACTCCATTTTTGACAGGATGATGGATCCACTTTTGTGAAGAAAAATTAGCATTCTTACAGATCTGGTCATTTATATTTTTGAGTTTGTTTTTGTTTTTAATATTGTGCATGGAAAGCCGAGAACGGCACTTGGACGTATGAAGCAGGTCATTGAGAAAAGAATGGAACAGTCACAAGGCAGACCTCTCAGGAATAACTGTTTGGAGTTTGGAGTAAATGTTTCACGACCGGAAGCAATTTCATTAATGAACAATAGATCACAGCTGGATTTTAAATAATCCATCTCCCCTATTATTACTTTTTTTTTTTTTTTTTTTAACTGGGCCACCGTGGTGTTTCCTATTACACTATAAATACTCAAGTTTTTTTATTTCCTTTATCACCAGGAGTTTCATTTATCTTCACTTATTGCCGTCATATAATTTTACACAATTATTAACGCAATTCTATAATGGACCAGGGAATACCATAATGTTGCAGATTTCAGCAGGTCATACCGATTTAGGGGTAACTGCTGACACCAGAGTGTTGAAAAAGTATAATCATTGTGTTAACAAATGAGGGAGTGAAATATGCTAAAGTGGTGAATTTGATTCTAACAATGTTAACTTAGGGTAGATGTGCTCTATTTAATCGTTGAGTGTGTCACCACTGGATATTCAGCTTTTCATTCTTGATTTATTCTTTGTAAAGTGCTCTGTGACAAAGTTAATTGAATCCAACGACTAGTCAGACTAAACTTTGTTCCAAGGTAGAATTAGCAAAATAACACATATTATAACTAACATAAATGACGTACCCATTAAATATTGACAATTTGTTTTTGCTACACGTTACCATCAGTGATAACAAGAGACAGTGGATCTTAAGAGATAATGGTAATGCCATTACACAAGAGTAATGTTATTATAAATATTTAAACTGATATTGCTTCCATCGTGAAGAAAATGTTCAGGTTATTATTTTTTTTACTATTAAAATGTTACTTGCAAGTCGTTTTATTATGCAGCAGCCTTGGAGAAGGGAAGGCACTTTACATTCCATCGATGATTAGAACGTGTGCGCAAAAAAAGTATCTAATAAAACCGTCAACAATCGAAAAACCAAAATAAAAAACTACCCAGTTATGAAATACATTTGCAAATGTATCGGTTGGTTCACGTTAGCAGCACAGAAAACACCAGCAACTGTAAATCTTGATCTATCAGCAAGAAATACGTATAGGATCAGGTTGTCCCGGGCAGATCCGTGAAGAGATCATAAGCTAAAAGGCGAAACAGTTTTCAGTCCACCCAAAATAAAAATAAAAATTGTGAAACACCGCTAGCAACCATCACAGAAAGGGCTCCGTTAAAAGTGGAGTACAAAAAAAGAAGACTGTAAGCTAATGCCTTTCTTTAACACCGGCCATGTTTTCCGCACGAGGTGCAAAAACTTTGAAATCCTTACTTTCCACCGGACCAGTCGCCATGCTCTAGATGTTTCCTTCTTTTACTATCGAGAATTAGCTACAGCTGAAACTAGGCCAAACTTCTGTTTTCTAAGAAAACGATGCCCATTCACACTACCGCCCAGCTCCACTTTTCTTTAGTACAATAGAATACTAATTAGATCGTAGAAGCGAGTCGGTGACACTGTAACAGATAGCTAACAAAGGATCTAAGGGGGAATATTAAAGTCGGGGGAAACTCACCAATCAACCCTCCAACCAGGAATGAAAACACTTGAAATATGAGCAGAATCACTCCCACGATCACCAACTTCTTCGTGCTCATGTTCTCAATAATTGCCCCGGCCATTTTTAAAGTTTGTTAAAACCTCGCAATTAAAGGAAATCAAAGTGGCTCGAACAGTAGAGTCTCCGCATCCAGCAACCCCAGAGCCCGAGATTGAGTGCGGCTGGCTCTCTACTGCCTTCAAGCTTTTTAAAGGAGAACTATAGGGAAAAGGGGATTATCACATGATCACCGTGCATGTCGAACGCGCCCAAGCCTATACACGTCTTTCTTCAAAACTCGCGCATCTCTCAAGATGAAGTGACCAAAACACAACGGCTTCAATTTTACCTAAACAAACCTTAAGAAAATTTTACCTCAATTCTGTTTTTTTGTCATGATAACCTTAATAACTCTTATCGGTTTGGTGTAAAGTATCACACACTGCAAATTCACAAATAATGTTGCATATATTTGCTCACCTCGTACCAAAAATATGATAGTTTGTAGAATATTATAATTGTTTTATAAGCTGTTGAATATGACCCTTAACTTGAGTCTAGTGCACTGTTGCAGGTCCGGGTGTGAGCGCATCACCTGTACAATCCTGTCGTATCATTGCGTTACTGCAATAAAATAAGGTGTCATTCAGACGTAATTGTCTTATTTACAAGGAAAAATTCAGAAATGACTTCCTGCGTCAGTTTTCGGGAAGTAAATAAGTAGAAATGGACTTAGAAAAATTGAAAAAAAAATGAGGGTGCAATACTGAGCGTCCGGCGTTTCGCATCAAAGCCCGATTTCCTCTTTGGTGCAATTCTTTATCAAATCTGTTACATCAGAGCCCTTAAATGTGGGGCGATGGTCACCCACAGAAACACACCAAAGGCACTTTTGGCTAAAATTAAGCTATGCCATAAATTTTTTACATATCGTTGCAGGCTAGTCGTGCATCGCTTCTTTGGAGAAGATGTCTAGAAATTGTCTAGAATTCTATGATACAAACATAATTTCACCAAGTATGTATATAACTGCTTAAACATACACACTTATTGGCCACCACTCCATTTTGAAAGGATGATGGATCCACTTTTGTGAAGAAAAATTAGCATTCTTACAGATCTGGTAATTTATATTTTTGAATTTGTTTTTGTTTTTAATATTGTGCATGGAAAGCCGAGAACGGCACTTGGACGTATGAAGCAGGTCATTGAGAAAAGAATGGAACAGTCACAAGGCAGACCTCTCAGGAATAACTGTTTGGAGTTTGGAGTAAATGTTTCACGACCGGAAGCAATTTCATTAATGAACAATAGATCACAGCTGGATTTAAAATAATCCATCTCCCCTATTATTACACATATTATAATTAACAGAAATTACATACCCATTACATATCAACAGTTCTCCTCAAGAGAGCACCTAAGGAGTCACATGTCTCCGTCTGTGGATCCATCAAGGACATCCAATTATGCATATTCCTGCCTTTACTACAGACGGAAGGCAGTAAGACATGAGAATGTTTTGCACTTGCCCATTCAGGAGTCCACAGGGTCGCCAATTTAAGGCAGATTTTCACATGGGGGAAGTGGAGCGGGCAGGTGTACAGAAAATTTGGCCCTTAAAATCAGGGACTTGAAGGCTGTGGGCTTCACTGAGGGGCCAGGAAGTGTAGCTATTGAGGCAACCAGTAACCTCCAACCATAACTAACAACCTGTATCAATTTCCGTGAGTTTAATCAACCGAAAACGGAATTCAGATTTTTTTCAGTCTTTTAGGTGTTATGAGAACTCGTAGAGGCCACCACAACCTCTGGAATGCAGAAGTGCGAGTTACAATAATCGAGACTGACAGCGCTGCTTTCTTGTCGTAATATTTCCACTCCACCAGCGGCGAGTCGGATAGAAAGAACTCTCTGGAATTTGTGGCGCTCACCTGCTGCGATCCTCAATGCGTGCCGATGAATAGCCCTTGATATTGCTCTCACCCCACCCCCAATCCTTTCAAAAGTATTTATATTGGCCCTTCATTCCGCTCTCTCGTCTAAAGGACTGTGTTTACAACCATCCCAGCGGTTCTGATTACCCCGCGCTGCTGACAAAACCACTTTCTCCGAGAAGCCTAATTTCACCAAGGACGGTTTAATTGGTCAGAGGAATCACATGTGAAGCGATTACGAATTACTAAGGAGGATGTTTGTATTTGCATAGCAAGGTTAATTTGGGAACCCCGAATCATTGTCGAAATAAGTAAGCATTTACCTATTTAGACGTAATAGCCTATGGCAAAGACAACGTTGACAATTTCTTCAGTTTTATGTTAAAGGTAATTGTAGTTTTTTATTCAATCAACCTTCCAGAAAATCCTAAAATAGTTTTTAAATCTGGTTTATTTTACTGTCCCAGTTTAGGCGAGAGAAATGGGTAAAATCCGACGAATATATGTAATCAGTCGAAGCAAGGTAATCCCCAAAACTTTGTAAAGAGGATTTTGCAAGACCGTTTTCAGTCCTCTCGTAGAAAGCCTTTGGTTTCATTTAAGGCTGCAGCTGGTCTTTTATGCTGTAAAATATGTCCAATCGTTTGCTTTAGATTTTGAGCAATCAAATGACATTCTAGTCTTTCAATGAAAACACAAACGCGATTGCTGTTATGGATATTTGAATTCCAAGGCCATAGAATTTTAAACCCCGGGTCAGCTGCAAACAATGTTTTCAATCCTTCGTGTGTTTTGTATATCAGTAGTTAAATAAAATTTTGCCTAGTGGATACAGACTAATCGTGCTATAAATCGAGGTAAGAACATTATCCCAGGACAGGATTGGGAGGGATTCCCCTGATCTCCCCTAGTGCCCGTACACAGAACCGTCAGGTGGAACATACCTCTAATCCAATGCGCTATACGTCCTGTGGTGACTATCAACTTGATGTGTGTGATGGTCGGAGTAGTAACGACCAGCCGAGATGCAGTAGAACATTTGGCGATTCCAAATTTACAAATTTTTTTTTGTTTCTTGCATCCATAATCGTACATGATGGAGTGCGATGCTACAGTGGAAAATTGTATTCAACGTTTTGTTGATTTATTTCAGTTAAATCTATATCACTTAAAATCTGTATCACTTTATGAATCTTCTAAATTTTCTAAAATTTCTGTTTTAAAAATTCAATGTAAAAAAGCTTAGAGGTGATCTCCGTCGGTCTGGATGTGAACATAGGTCTTCCTCCTCTTAGACTTCAGCATTCGGATAATATCCTGCCACAGAGTGACCATATGATGGATGGTGGGTGGCGGGTATTATTGATATGGCGCATCTAGATGCAGAAACTCACCCAGCTGGTAATTAATTTTAAATAGACAACATACAGAAATCTCCTCAGATGTGTATTGCTATCTTTTGAATATCAGTTAGTAAAGAGTTTATTTTAAAAAATAGAAGATTGTGACTTACAAGAAAAATCATCGGTTCCACAAGAACATTCCGCAAGAATTTAACTGATGTTGATTGGTTAATAACTCATTGTATTTTTGTCTAGGGTTAGTTTGCATTATAGATTACATTTCAGCTTTCTTGTCTGCCATGTACAGAGTAAAAAATAACCCTCTGGACAGGAGATTGTTACATTGACGTGTTAATTCACAGAAAACAGATCTTTCTTATCGACGACTAACTGGAATTTTACCCCATATATATATATATATATATATATATATATACATACATACATACATACATACATACATACATACACACACACACACACACACACACATACTTAAATATATGAATCTGGAATCGCCAATTATTAACATTATTGACGTTCTCTTCCCCATTTGAATTAGCCAGTTTTGCTAGTACACTATACACATATTTACATCACTTACATCACGAGACTGCTGTGAAGCAGTACGATCCAGTCGGGAGGCCGACGAGAGTCTCCCGCCCAACCCAGCCCGGAAGGTGGCAAACTGTGTGCCGACTGAGCCCCTCTGTGCTCTCCCGTTCACAATGGGCAAGGACATCGAAACTCCGGCTCATGGGGATCCGCAAGCGTTCGGACGAGCGCATTTACTGACTTAGAAACTTGGGATTCCGCTGTTCATTAAAAGTTAATAAATATAAATGGTCAAAGGTCATCGAAAATAAATCTAATAAATCTCGTATTTACATTTCGTTGGACACCTTGAGGGATTAGGTAGATTAATTGTTAAATCTCCAGTATCAATGCTGTGTGTGATAAGGGATAAAATAGGTATCTAGCAGTGTGCACTACTGGTGGAAAGCGACGTGGAAGAAATGGCCGCGTTGCCATCTGCTCATAATAATTATTTCAGCTGTCATCAATTATTTATCTCCGGCACCAAAGCCTCGCGGTACAGAAAATGAAAAGCTTTTATTGCCTGAACCCGCAAATCAAACCTCTGTTCTTGTTGGATGAAACAACTATAAACCGAGTTTCGTGTCAGCTCCCATGGCAATTAGAGAGAAATAAAAGTGAAACTTTTTTTTCTTCTAAACATACGGTTCTCACTCTGATCCCGCTGATGTAGAAATCCTTGTTATAACCATGGCACCGCCTTGTGGTCAGAAGTATTGGAAAAATAATATTAAGAGTAGTTTTCAGAAATTATTTCCCCCGTAGTTCAAAGAGAACGAAACGTTTTAAATTCACTTACAATGATCTATAGCCTCAAACGGCGTTGCAGTTCATTTTGTGTTTTTTTCTTATTTAAATAAAAGTTACTTCAAAGAATACTGGTGTAATCAATAAATCCAGAAATTAGCAAAGGCAAACGAAAGGCACACTATCAGCATGACTTAATATTGACTAGCCTGCTTTTACAATTTACAAACAAGACACTTCATCCATCTGTATGGATCCATGCACTGCTTCTCACCCCAGTTTCAGATTATTTTTTTTACATGCGAATGGTTGGTGGAGCTTAGAACAGGATTGTTTTTTTGCTTGAAATAAATTTAGAAAAGGGTTGAATTTTTTTTAATAAAACATCAACTTTATTGCCCAGAGAGTACAGCTTGTGAGAGGCACAAGTACAAGAACTGCGGTTAGCACTCACCAAATTCCACTAGTCAGGTGGGACCAATATATCCACAGTGCAACCAATACATTGCCTCGTATAGCTAAACAGTAGTGCAATGTTAAAGTCACAATCTGCATGTAGTTGGCCACACCAGACTAAAATCTGTACAGGGAAAGCGCGCTATGACAATTAATAACATCTTACATGTAAATTTGTTTTATTACTGAAGATTTATTCTTCTCTTTGGTTCTACAAGACAAAAAGTAATTACTATGTCTTTTTAGGGTTTACTGCAATACTGAATTGGGGTGGGGAGTAGCCAACTATGTACACAATATCATTGCTTAAAAAAATGCCTAAAGTTAACCAAAAGTCACATTTTTATTTTACAAAACAACCAAATGAGACAAATTATGAATTAAATATTCCACCTTAAACAAAAACTTTTGCACTAGATTTCTAATATTCAAGACTAATGCAGATACTTTTTAAATATGATTAACCTGAATGGGGCAAAAATTTAAGAATGCAAAAATTCTCTCCCAACCTTAGCACTTACCCAAAACATCATTACTTTTTTGTCTTGGGACTAGAATTGTATTAACCATAATATCTCATTTTCAACACGTCACTAACATGACTAAAGTAACAAATTCTAACAAAGTAGAACAAAAACAAAAGAGGGTGGACATAACTATTAAATCTAGCATCTTGGACATTAACTGGTGTTAATCACACTAGTAACGGGAGGGGAGGACTGGAGAAGCGAGTTCCAAACCAACAAGGTCTAACAGATAGAAGCCCTCATAACTGAATAGACGAGTCAGCTTGGACAGCGCGAAGAACAAGATGAAGTATCTTAAGTCCGAACACCAGTGATATCGCAGCTGAGCAAGGCAGCGCAGAAGGCTGGTGTGGAGCTCACAGAGCGGGGGCCGTCTCCGCTGCACGGGTCACATGTCGTCCTCCTCGTCCTCCTCCTGAGAGGAGCCGCCCTGCTGCGCTACGCTGGCGGAGGCTGCGGCCAGCTGCGCTTGCTGGGCTGCTTGCTGCATCTGCAACCACTCCTGCTGGGCCAGCTCAGCCTGTTGCTGCCGAGCCTGCAACACACAAACGGTTACATTCACATAATTATTATTTATAGAGCACCTTTCATACAACAGGGTTCGAGGCGTTTCACATTAAACAAGGAATGTAACAGAACACAAAGATTTAAAGTCAAAGTTAATAAAACCATAATAAAAGACAGCTTAAAAAAACTAAGTTATAAAAATAGGTCTTAAGCCTAGATTTAAAAAACAGCTACTGTAGGTGAACCTCTGACATGGTTGGGGAGAGAGTTCCACAGCTGCGGAGCACATACACAAAAAGCTACCTCTCCTTTCGTCCAGAACCTCACCCTCGGAATACAGAGGAGGCCACTAAGTCGACCTCAATGCACGCCGAGGCTGATAGAGACAACTCAGAGGCAATCTGGTGCCATTCCATTTAGTGTTTTAAATTTAAGCAATATAAATTTAAAATCAATTTGAAATTTCACTGAAAATCAATCCAGAAAGCAGGTACAGGAGTTATATGAGCTCTCCGCATAGTTTTGGTAGGGACCCCAGCAGCTGCATTTTGCACAAGCTGCTGCCTTAATAAAGCTTGGCTAAGTAAGTCCAGAAAAAAGAGCATTACAGTAGTGAAGTCTACATGAAATAAAAGCATGGATTCACATCACCCCTCTCAGCCTGCAACACACAGTTACATTCACATCATCCCTCTCAGCAATGCAACGCACACACAAATGCAGTTACACTCACATCTCTCTCACCAATGCAACGCACATAGTAACCCATCACCCCTCTCAGTCTCCAACCCAGTCACACTCAACCCCCAACACACAAACAGTTACACTCACAAATACCCCTCAGCCTGCAACGCAGTTACACCTACATCATCTCTCAGCAATGCAAGTTACATTCACAACACCTCTCAGCTTGCAACACACACACAAACACAGTTACACTCACATCATTCCTCTCAGTAATGCAATGCACGTAGTTACACATCACCCCAATCATCCTGCAATGCACACACAGTTACACTCACACCACACTTCTCAACCAGCAACACACATACAAACAGACCTAGTTACACTCAGACAACTGGGTCGACTAAACCTCAGCATGAATGTCAGGTAACAATAACATTATTTGCTTAATTATCCAGACTGTCTTTTTAATATGCAGAGCACTTAATTTGTCATTCAAATCGTTGTGAATAAATATTTTACTACACTAAACCCAACTATACTAAAACACAGCATATCACTAATCTTTACTGATCAAAGTCAAAACGGGTTTTATTCATTGTGCGGGTATTATGGGAGCCAAGTAATTACCCATCAGGTTTCTGACCACAGGTGTTTAGCAGATAATCCAGATGTGTTTAGCATCCATAGTACAACTTTTATTCATTGAGTGTAAAACCTAACAATCAATCAATTTTATTTTTATACAGCGCTTTTCACATGTTGCCATGTCACAAAGACGCTTTACATAGAAAAAGAT
>JAOYSI010042363.1:0-24244 GCA_025775065.1 Hiodon alosoides
GTGTATGAGTTGGAGTGGGGGTGGGTGGTCAGTGGATGGTGTGTGTGTGTATGGGTTGGAGTGGGGGGGGGTGGTCAGTGGATGGTGTGTGTGTGTATGTGTTGGGGTGGGGGGTGTTAATGGGGGGAAGAGGGACCGCACTGGAATGCACCGTCAGATCTCTTTTGAACTCCACTGGCATTGTGGCCCGCTCGGAGAGGGGCTTGTTGGTATTTCAGCGAGAGGTCACAAACCCCGGGCCTAGCTCCACCATATTAATATTAATAAGAAATGGGTGGTGGGCAGGTGTCCTTCAGCCTCCCCCATTTCAGCTGCACAGCCGGCAACAAGAGAGAACATTGGGCTCATCCACATCTAAACCACAACAAAAACTCCACACAGTTAAGATGTAAACCTGCAGAAACTTTCTAAGAATCTAACAGAGTGGTTCATTTGAGCCAAAGAGTTTACATAGCTCTTCTGTCTTTTACATGGGCGCATGTGTGTCCTCTTGGAATTTGGTCAAAGAATATGTGGCCTTGTATGACACAATTTTTCATAGTTAGGTTTTAATTTAAAAATATTTCAAATTGCCATTCATAGTACTTTCGGCAAAACCAAAAATGTATTGTTTGTAAAGTTTTAGTAGAGTTTTTTTTTTAACAAAATGAATTTCCTGAGGTAGATTGATAAGAATCATCTTCTAAAAAGCCGGCTCATCAGCTCTGTTTGCTATGAATACATTCCACTCTGCCGTGTAGTGTCTGACAGAAAACAAGTGCGGAAACCAAGAAAATTCTGGAACAATCATCGGCCTGGGCCCCAGCTATAAGAAAAGATGGGATAAACAGAAATAACCTGATTAAAGGCATGCATGCGCCTGGCTTTGTGTGTCTGTGCTGCTCTTTGTTTCTGACCTGGCCCACTGTTAAAATGGGATTACGTCCCCCTGCCATGGAAGGGAGGCCAGCTGAAATGCAGAGAAGCCCACAAAGCGCTCGGGGTTCCCAATGGCGTGCGTGCGGAGTGGGGAACAACGACAAAGAAGCGGGGCAGTGCGAGGTGGCGGCGTGGATTAATGAGCCTGTCCAACGTGCCTCTGATACGGGGATGACCATAAGCTTGGGGGGGCTCAGAATGTGTGACTGGAGACTTCAGGACTCTGCCGGAATTTCATGCGTCTGGTCCAGGGCCTCGTCTGGGGGCAGCGCTGCTGGGGAAAGAGAGATCAAACTTTCATGCCCTATTATGTCCCGTGAAAGAGCTCATCGCCAAAGTGCCTGCAGTCTACTGGGTTATTATGTGGATGCCCCCCCCGCCCCACTCCCTACAGCGTTTACATGAATCTGGCCGTTCCCAAGCCAGACAAAAAGACGAAAGACTGTAACACAGCGAAGATGTCTGCACCTCAGCCCGTACTGGTGCCCACTGACCGGGCCGTCTTTCACACCAGCGCTATGGCGCCATTTGTGTGAAAATCTTTCCAAAATCCATAAGTGTGTTTCCCGCTATTGATGTCATAGCGACAAACAAGAAGAAGACTAGTCATTATTATTCCCACAATGTCAGAGCTGTGTAATGAGAATACTGCGCATTCTTGGATGATTTGCAAATTCTAAGAGAAAGTTATTTAGTTTGCCCGGTCCCTGTCTTTACACTGGTATTCTGGAAACTACAATAAAAAGATTTTGTGTAATTCCCTGAATATTGACATTGCCATTGTATGACAGGAAATGACTTAAACCCCCATCATTCAAACCCCAATTGGTTGTGTGCACACTGAAACTGGTTCTTTGTAACTTGACTGTAGGGATTGACGTCACCGTCAGTAATAGGCTTGTACTCAGTGAGTTTCATTGCATTTATTTGGACATCCCTAAACATGATTGTTCTCCAAGAGTAGCATGCAGCAGGAGGCAGGCGGCCATAAGCAATCCCAGGTCAAGCACGGGCCTTATTTATGTTAAACTTTGCATAAAATGCATTTGTTCCTGTATGATTTTTCAACGCTTTAACTAAATGTACCGCTCCAATTACAACTGATCCGGCATGATGTGCAGATCCTAGAAGGAAGTTCAAGCAGTCTACCAAACTTACAGAAGCATCAAATTAAAATGATCACATGGTTTTTGTATTATAAGAGACGTCGCTCATCTTATTTTTTTCAAACATTTATGTGTGTGCTATGAATACGATCCAAGTAAAAGCAGTCTTGAAGTTTATCTTATCTCACCATATAAACTGAGTCTACCTTTTAATTGCTTACTGTTAATGTTTAAAACTTATGAGCTGAAAGGCACGTAAAGATGCCGAAACTGTTATCCACTTCAAAGTCCTTCCTGAAAAAAATCATCTGCTGAGAATCGTGCTTTAGATCGACTTTAGATTTAGGATACATAAAGTTATCCCAAGTGTCATGCAGTATCTGCGTTGTGGTGAAGAGGTGAAAAGAAGTTATACTATAGCACATTCCATTCTTTCTGCATGGGGAACCCACACAGTTTTGCCTTTCCTGATCAAAACGATCACATTCACCCGAGTGCATTGAATTACACTGAAAAAAACAGTCAGTGCGTCCCTTTCAGCTCCGCGACTGAAAACTCTCTTCTGTACTTCGGCAGGCAAAGTTTTGCAAATGTCTGAATGTACCTTCTGCCCCTACTCATGAAATATACATTTTAAGAAGAGAAACACTCCTTCAAAGGAGGGTAGCGTGTGACGTGTAGCGTGTGGTGTGAACATCAGTACATGAAGACCAACAGAACTTGCCTTTGTAGGAAGGAAATGGCTTTGCTCTATAAATCACTAGGGGAAGGATATTTGCAACATTCCCCTTCCTCTCTTTTCTTTTCTTCTCTTTTGTTTTTTAATGATTTACATGTGAGCGGCGCATTCAGCCCCTGGTAAAGGTGAATGATTTTATTACCTTACCTATCCAGTGAACATATAAGACTGTATTGAGCTGTAAATTCTACTCAGGCAGCCTGGGGCATAATATCAGCGCCTGAAAGGAGCAGAAATGTAAATTTGCCACGGTCCAACCAGCGGCGAGAGCAGGTGATAACGAAAACAAGTGAATCCCGCCTCCCTACACCCCCCTGCATCCCCCCCCCACCCCCCTCCCCGACAGCAAGCGCATCCCAGGACGTCGGCTTGGGAGTTAAGAGGCCATTCACAGGCAAATGAGGACCAGCCTCGCCATGCCTCAGCCATCAAACAGCCTTTGGTGAGGGGGGAAATTCTCCCTCATAGGCGGGCCTGGGCTACCATGGGGCGTCTCGCAGTCAATGCACAGATTTACTGTCGCCTGTCAAGCAGGCACTCACAGGCACCTCTGTTTTGGAAGGCTGCTGTCAAAAAAAAGCTACATAAACATTTGGTTAGATTTTGTTTACCTGTTAGTGTAGTGGTCAAAGTTTTGGTTGAACTCCCAGCATGGTGTTTCCTTGAGGAAAGCTGACCCGAGTCCCTTCAGTAGTATATTATGCTGTATACGTGGATGAATGCAAAAACTGTGAGCTGTTTACTTCACTTTGTATAAAAGCATCTGCTGAGTAACTAATGTTAAACTAATGAATTACTAGTTCATCAATGAGTAGACACTGGTTGACTTAAGGGTAAGATCTGAATCTGGAAAAAATGGCACAGGTCCGTGTGTACCCTGTGTGGCAATGTAATAACCTGAACAACAGGCGGTCAAGGTAAAATGATGGTGTACACAGTTGGCTAGAGATCACCTTTTCAGATGACATAATCAATAAACCTGTTGATTTGTGGCAGGATTTTGTTATTGGTGCGCTGCCCTCAATACCACTGGTTTTTTGGTATGTAAAATTTAAACTCAAGCCTGGACAATCTGAGCAAGGAAGATGCCCCCATGTCCTCAAAACTGAACTGTAACCAATGCAACCTCTATGTAGGTGGCGTTTTGGTCAGAGCGTCTGGAGAATAAGATTGATGACCACATAATTCTGTTCTAATTGGCTTCGAATGTCCCAATTTCCCATCTGTGTCTTTCTTAGCTGACAACATAAACGACATTCCTGAAGGAGAGAGAACAGTGCCTACCCCAATGAGGAGAAAAGGCCCAACTTATCAATCAAGGGGAAACACAGGCCCTATTCATCATACCTTCAAATACGTTTTTATTCTTCTATTCTCTCTTTCTCTCTTTCTGGCTCTTTTTTGTCAAATCAAATCATCTTTATTTTGGAATTCAGACGGAGTGTCTCTACGCTGGCTTTGACCCCTTTGGGAGGCCTAAGCACATTTTCGAGCCGTCAGGCCACACCGGCTGCGCCGCGGAGGAAACTTTGCGTTCCTTCCGCTCCACTTGGCCTTCACGTGTCTGAAGCACTAAATGTTGCGGCTCCATAGTCGGCATGGAGGCCCCCATTGTCTGCACTTTTCCTCTCGTTAGCACCCGTGGCTTCCCATTGTCTTACTCCACCAATGTGGGGTCAGGCCTGGTGTAGGCCTCCGCTCCGCGCGGCACCCCCTCCTTTCCCATTTGCGGATCACTAAACAGGACAATTGCTCAATCCATCTTTTCAGCGGCCATTGTGGAACCACCCTGGGTTGAGAAAGGGGTTCCTTTCAGTGGGAAACCTTTTCTCCTTTTTTTTCCCCTCGTTTTTTGGGGGGGGGGGGGGGGGTTAAGAAAAAGACCCCCTCCCCATCCCCTCCCTGGCCAACTATGTGTCGCTTTTGGAAGCCCTTCTCTCCTTTTAAAGCGCTGACTTGATATCCAGGATATGAAGAGGACTCGGGACATCAAAGGCCACGGATAGACTAAGTTTTTCTTTAGGCGGGGGGTTGTGGGAAGAAAAAATCCAGCCTGTTGACCCACACAAGTTTCACCCTGCTAGGACGACCCTGGGACGCACTCCGGGCTACCTGCACGGGTGCTACCTGCACGGGTGCAAAGGTGCCATTCGCGGTGAAAAATCAGGTCCACTGAAGAGTCACAGCAAGTGCATTGAGTGCTGACCATGTCTCAGGGGTTTTTAAAAACATGATTTGGATTTCACAACCAGGTCCATTAAAAGATCACATATAGTCCAGTCTCTGTCATCACCTGCTTGAAACAGAAAATTATGTTCTTTGAATATGAGACTTTTTTTGAGATGTTTGGCCCATCACCACGATCAACAAATGTGCAAGGACCAAGGGCCATATTTTAAAACAAACACATTATTCTCAGTACTGTGTCAACTTCACAAGGCCAGACAAATCTTATAAAACTAACTTATAATAAATATAAAAACTATTGCTCTTTCTTTGAATTACTTCAAAACTTCACATCTATTTCACAACATTCGCAGTCATGAGATTATCAGAACGTAAACAGCGAGCCATTTTATTTTTGTCTTAAGACATATGGCAAAGTATAAAGAAGGGGTTTAGACGCTAAAAGCGTGTCAGTCACTTCATGTGAGGTACTAACTTAATTACACATAAGCACTGCAAAAGCATTTAATCTTCACTGTGACATGAAGAATTTCAGAGCCCTCCTCTCTTCCTCTTCGCTCTGCCAGCCCTGGCAGGTTCCAGAAAGTAGGTGCGTGTGAATTCTTGCTGATGGATGAGTCGGCTGAACCAGAGGTGTTATCACAGTTCTGCTCGACGTACTGTGTCCGTTTTAGGACATTCCCATCCTTCCCACACTTCAGCCTGAGCCATTCTGATATCAGGCGGCATTTATTTCTTTATCCCTCCCGTTTTCTTGTGATCCTTTGAAAAGATTCGGGCAAAGTTCCCTCATTTACAGTGACCCTTACAGCAAAAGCCCTCCTCTGACCCGGTTGACCAAACTCCCTACCTAGCTCTCATCAACCTCCTTCAAAGCACCTGTCTAACCGGTCACCCTTTATAAAGGTCTCATTCTAATCACTGTTCCTTCCTTTTTCTGCCCGTTGTTCCTTCTCCCTTCCCTCAACTGTGATTTTTTTAAATTTAATTTGCCCCTGTGTGCATTGTTTGCGATTAGATAACTGTGTCATAAAGTACATTTTAGTTGACTGTTTGTGTTTGTGACTAACAATTACCTGTTTTAGATTCAGATGCAACACTTAACTATTCAGAATGTAGTTTGTAGGTTATTTTATGCTTTAGATGATGTACTCTGCTTTGTAGGTTAGTTTATTAGCAGGACAGGGAAAGTTAGTGGCAACATTCAATTGGCTACACCCAAAGGAATAATGAATAGGTCCATCCGACAGAAACATGCTAGTGCACCGTCTGCAAACCGACAGAAACATGCTAGTGCACCGTCTGCAAAAACAGTGTTAGTTGTCTACGTGCAGCTCATTACGCAAGGTGAATAAAATCAAAGAAACTTGTATCTAAACTTATAAAAAACAGTTTTAAAAAAACTTGACAGCAGGCCTTAATTCATATAAATTTCACTGGTAGGCCTTTAGCAATCGAATTCCATTTCACGAATCACTTACCAAGCGCACTAATTACATACCTTCTGACTCATAATGGTTTTGAATAATGTTCCAACAGCCATTAGTTAAAAACCACCACAGAGGAATTGTGCATAACTGTGTTTTAAAGCAACTGTGCTCCATGTCTAGCACACAATGTAATCGGCCCTAAGTTAAACATTGCACAACAATTTTCATATCAAATGATGGCCCACACCACGTTCCACGTAATTGTACCAAGGTGCATCCCCATGAACGACCGGGAGATGTTGGGGTGCTGTTTGCCACCTTGTTCTCCACAATGCCATTGCTGACTTGCTTGGCTTGAATTATTCTGACGGAGAAGACATGGCAGCAGGTGATGCTGATTCCATCTCCCCGGCTCCTTGTTCTGGAGGCTACCGTCGCCGTCTGGCGGAGAACGAGCAAGCAGGGATGTGGCCCAGTCACGCATTCCCAGGGTGCATCTCTGTGCATTGACCTGGCTGGAAATAGGAACTACTAAACTGCCAATGGGAAAACTCCCAGGTATTTAACAGGATGCAGCCACCCAAGCAAAGACAACAAACACTCACGAATGCACACACACGCTAACACATGCAAAGTTTGAAAAAGCTGTTATCGTTCACTGTTAGACCCATCCATTATCACCTATATATTAGGATATATCTGACTGATGTTGAATTAGTGAACGCTGTGTTTTTAGAAACTATGCTATATCTACTGTGCCTAATGCAACCTGATGTAATTGGACCATGGATGAAGAAACAGACAGCTCTTTGCTGATGCCGGTCCATCTCCTGCACGATAGTGCTACGGACTAATCTCATTATAATGGAGGGACTCTCCTCCAATGTTTTGTTCTATTTTATCAGAACTTCAATCGCTCTTTACTTTATTCAAGTCAAAACAAGGGAAGTCGTTTGTTGCTAATTATCGTTCCATAAATCTTCTTTAAAAGTGAAGGAGCGCCCACGGGGGGAGATTACACAGCGACTTTGTGTCTGTCACCAGCACATCCCCCGAAATCCGCTGCATGAATTATCCCCTGAGCCATGAGCGCCCAACCACCTCCAACTTCCCCCCACCCCCCTCCAGTGCTCCTCTGCCTTCCCAGCCAGCCATGAACCCCTGAGCCACCACATCCAGCTCTGGAGATTACCGTGTGTATACAGGCCTTAATCTGGCCCCTTTGATTTAAAAGGACTCAGTTTTCCCACCACCGTGGCTCCATTCTCCCGGCGGCCGCGTCCGTTTTGCTGGGAATTCCTTCCGTGGAATTTGGAACTCTTAAACCTGGGACAGGCGGGCAGCCGTCCTACAGTGTCGCCTCACCGCCAGGATGGTGTTGTTCCCAACGTCGGCGGTTGTCAGGAATCATTGGCAGTTGTAAAACCCGATTAGACGCGAAGAAGGATATTTAAAGTTTCTAAACTTTAAAACAATCAAAAAATACAAGACTTGGTGAAATCTCTTCCCACTAGCTAACTACAATCTCTGCTCACTCAGGCCGCCGTCCTGCATTTCTATACAGTCAATAAAAACTACGAACACAAATAACTGCCAAGTATGTAATTTAAAAAAACTAATAAAAAAAGACACTCTGAAATTTCCAAGAAAAGTCTTCTTTAATGCAGAAGCAAGCGATAAAACTGTGAAAGGGAAGGAAAAGAAGCTACCAACTTCCTTTGTTTGTTCCTCTCGTGCAGAATCAGAATATTTAAGCAAGCGATCCTTCGGTGCGGTGTGTCTCATAACTACAAATGTCAGAATGACTGGTGGCCCGTGACCCATCGAGAACTTTGGGTTGGTGCAATTTTATGTTCCAAAATCCCACACAAAAATAAATCTAAAAACAAAGGGAGGTGGTGACTTCAAGCATACATTAGTATTGTGATATATTTGTCTTCTCATAATCACTACATGTTACTGCATGTACATCCAGAACATTTAAATTAATTTTAATTCATTTTGTACCTTTTGTCTATCATTTGTGTGTCTGTGTATATCTAGGTAAAAGTGTGTTATTGTGTGCTCTTTGTAATACTCTGTTGAAAACTACGGTCCCAGTGAAGGTTTTTTCATTATAACACTAGTGTCACCCTATCACCCACAGTTTAACAGAAGCAGACATCTCCTCAGTTAAAGCATGAAATAAAAAGGGGGTACTTGGCCTCTCTCTTAGTCAGGAGAGAACGTGCAGCGCCGAACCCCCCCCCCCCAAAAAAAACAGCGCTCTGTCGCTTCATCTCAATTTTCCACCCCTCGAAAAAGCCTGACGTCGGGCCTCCTGCGAGGCCGAATGGAATGCATTCGGGTCCGCCTGGCACCAAATTCATCTTCATCATCATTACCGAATAAAAGGTGGCCGAAAGAGAGGAGCCTGGCCCCAGAAAGCGTTGAGCGAGACACTGCGAGACAAAAGGGGCGAGACAATCTAGCCCCAGAGATCAGTCCAGACTGTAAGGTGTAGAGGTATGCGTGAAATGCTTCGACGCCAGCATACCTTCACATCACAACCAAGCGTTTGATCAGAGCTCCGATAATCGTGTCAACCCAGCTCAGACCTTCATACACCACACAGCACTCTGCAGAGGCAGAACAGATCAGGTCTAAGTCAATATATTTTGTGTGTAGCAGATAAAACTAATTACGGGAATGTACTGGACCTGTGTGTTATGCACCTTGGAATGATGCATTGCAAACACACATAGTACCAGATGGTAGACCCCAAAAGGCTGGGAACAATTTGAAGTTTTAAGCCTGCAGATTATACGAGGGAAACCTTTTTGCTTGAATTGTACATAAGTTTTTAATTACACATTAGTATATTTTTGCACTGTGACACGTTACAGAACAGCAATTTATAGGACTTTGAGTAGTCAACCCAGAGCCACATAATATAACAGACACAAACTTGCATTCAGTTTTGGGAATAAAATAGGCATCAACTTTACAGATCCATTGTATAATTATTCTCTCTCAATAGAGCTTTCATTTGAATCCTTTGACACAAAATATCAGAAAAATTAAAATTCCTCTTTTGAGTCAGATCTCTTGGCATCAAGTAAAGACTATAGACCGGTTCTTTGATTTACAGCTGGGGGTCATAGTGTTGTCATCAAAAGACTGTGAGAAATGGTCATTAATCTTTGATTCCTGTTACATGGTACTTTACCACTCCCTGTGTAGTTGGTTTTCCATTATATGTTTGATTTATAGTCGCGTCAAATGCTCAGGCTACTTTTAGACCCGGAATTTATTTTCCTAGATGTCGCGGGTCAGTATGTGTCCGGAGGAGGTAATACAAAGGTTGGGCCACAGTGCTGAGAAGGTTTGCTTTGGGGTTAGAAGCCAGTTCTTTTCTTTTCCCCCCCCTCAAGCTTCAGACACCTGCTATGCCCTATACATGGCAAGCTCCATTACAACATGCCTCAACGTCGCCACTGGGATCATTCTTTAAAAATGCTCGCACATTTTACATTGAAAGAAAATGTCTTCCGGTCTTGGAACATCAGAGTCACCCTTTGTATGCCGCAGAGGCTAGTAACCCCCAGAACAAAATAGGTGGAGCAAAACGCAGTGAATCAAGGGGGCATTTTTTTAAATTATTGTGGTATAAATCAGGGTCAGGTTTGCAGAACAAGGACATCACCTTCCGCAAACACATAACAGTTTTCTCTTTAATGCAACGTAAGAGAATGGCAGGCATTTGATGGGAACTCGTTTTCATGGATGAAAGACTGCATCACAGGTTCCTTGCCTAACAGGTTGTGTTTGCAAAGACGTTATTACTGTAAAAACCTGTGCCTTCTAAGCCTTTTCTCTGTCAAGGAGCCATATTTTAGGCAAATTCTCTCAGCTTACAAAAAAGTCAGATTTCAGCTTTGCATTTTTTTTATTTTCAGTGTCTAAAAAATGTTTTGTACTTTGTCCATATTTTTCCCTAAAATGTTTTCCCAGTTACTTAAATTATAGAAACTCCAGTCACTAAAATTATACAATAAAGTGTAAGCATCAAAAAACACTACAATAAATACATCTACAGATAGCTCCCATTTCTATTGGGGTTCAAGCCTGAAACCCTATTGTTTTTTTATGGGTTCTTCTTCTTCTTCTTCTTCTTCTTCTTCTTCTTCTTCAGTTTTTTCTGCCGTCAGTTAATCATCTCAAGAACCCACTGGTAGCTTTTTTTTGTGGTGGCTGGTGAAAAACATCATCTGTGAGACGGTCTACAAAATGGATGTCGGATATCGCTGCTCTTCGGATAATAATACACCATATTTAAGTTTTATCCTTCATCTCCTTCATTTTTACTTCATCTTTAAAAATGGAGAGCTGTCATATTTTTTTTAGCTTGCTATCAAAATACACCCACCCCCTTCTTCCTGCTATCCCGTCTTTATATTTAAATGCATTTCCCTCACCCTTTACTTTTGGACAATGGTGGACTTTTGAATGCCATATTGTGGGTTCTGATAAATGTATCTCTGTAAGACAGTTATCAGTTCAGGAGAGTTAATAGATTTGAAAAATAGAAACAGTTAAACACGTGAATTTGTCCCCATGTGAAGCGTTTTTCCAGGCTGCCACACATATGGGCCAATAAAAGAACAGGGAGGGGATTGGGGCTCAAGTGGCAGCAGAAGGGAGGGGTCAATAAATGCTGGAGAATCGTGCAGCCCCAAATGACATCTTACTGCCGATAGTCACCAGGAATTTATACTTCCTGTTCGATTTGCTTGTAAGACCAGTATTGGACCAACTGTAAACAGAACAATCAGCAATAAACACCAACAAAGCACTTACTCCCCGGGGATCAGAGAGGTTATACAGTAGTTCACCTGGCAATACATGTCACCAGGTGTAGACGAAATCTTGGCACCTTCAGTATTATTTGGTGGGAGGAGCTGCAGCTCCATAGCAATTATGCAAACAGCCATTTTAGGGGCTGGAATCAGCCTGGCCCTCTGTCAGGCCCTTTTGTTCCTAATCCAGGCCATCACCAGGCCTGAGCAGTAGAGTTAGCCCCCAGGGGCCCAAGGAGGTTATTTAAAGTCAGGCCCTCTCACCTTCCCACATGACCTGAGCAATGCCCTGCTGCAGGGCAGTTATGTGCCACGGTACCTCCTGCCACTGTCACCGATGCAGCCTGACCTCTGCATCGGTTCCCTACACTTGGTTCCCTCTGCCCTTCTGCCTGCGCAGTTGCAGCTGGTGCCACATCAACGCTCCTTCCACAGTCCTTGGCTCTGCGGTTTGCTTTCCTTTTTTTATCCGGAGCTTTTAGGGTACAGCTGGCACTCAAAACCTGAGCACAAAAACAATGCAGGCCTAATTACCAGGCAGGTGAAAAGGTGTATAGCTCCTTAAATCACACACATACACATGAACACACACGCACACACACAGAAAGGTCCTCCCCTGCCCAGATTCCTGTTGACAGAGGCTGATAGCGCTAGTTCCCCAGCGGATGTTTGCACAGTCGCACACCCTCCTGACACCAGCTAACTATTCCATAGATAAAAACCAAGCTTGAGATAACCTTAAGCCGTTCACGACAATTGAAGTCTACTCCCCGCCAGCTGGTGTTGTAATGTCATTGCATCGAAGCAGGTAACTCTCGGTCGCACTCTAAGAGCTATAACCTTTCGACTGGATCGGAAGCTCAAGAAAGTGTTACAGAACATCTTACTGTTACTGCACAGATATATCTTCCACCTGACATATCCACATTTACCGATGCCCGGGTGATTGACCACAGGACCTGAAACATGAATAACATGTAAAGTTACCCAGTAATTTCAACACCCTCCTTCTCCTCTTTCTCCATGTTTTGTTTGAAGCACGCAATGCACCATGTGATTATTATAAAGGAAAGATGTATGCCATTACTTTTAACGTTGAAGGGCGAGTTATTTGAAATGCGAGCAGAAAGTTAAAGCAATCTTTCCATTTTGACACACAAAGGATGTTTCTCAATTCAAACACAATAAGTGGTGTAGCCTGCAATGTTTTGAACAATTTTACATGACCTAGTACAACTTTCACAGCGTTCACAGTCACTAGTCACCCAGAGCAAAGTCAGCAGGTAACTTCCCTGTGCACAGAACAAAACTTCATTCTAAACGTATTCTTTTCACCTGCATTCCCTTAAACCTGGCCAACCCTGTATCTTTAACTAGATATTTGGATTATTGTGTGAAAACGTATTTTTCCATTTATACACTGGGATTTTTAAGACTGAAGTGCACATATTTTATCATATGTACTTTTATCAGTTCCACATAACATTGACTGCCCGTTTATGGGAGTCAATGCCGGTTTATGGGAGTCAATCGATTCTGCAAGGTTCTACAAGATACTACTTAGGTTCTTTATTTAGTTTTTTTTTCTTTCTTTCAGGTATCCTATCAAACTACGAAAATAAAATGTTAATGTATGCAATCTATGTATGTATGCGGTTAAACTTTTTAAATGGCACTCATTATGGAAGACGTTTTAAATGAGTCTAATAATACAACAAATAAAGTCTCTAGTAGTCACGAATGGATGGTGAGTCAATAATCTATTAATGAAACACTTGTAATTACGCTTGGTAAACCTTAGCTAACTATTCTTTGACTGAGAACAACTAATGTAAATCAATGAAAGCTTGTACACTTCAGCGCTTCCGAAGCCGTTTCACGACCAACCTTTTTACCGTAATTCTTCCAACACTGGTCACATTGAAAACTCACATGGCTACCCCATTGTCTTTGTGAGGGAAGGAAAAAGTTTATATAAATATAATTGCAACATGATAACTAAAGTTTGTGATATTTTAATTTCACTTCTTGTGTTTTTTTTATTTTTTAACACAATAATTATTACGTTTTTCTTTTTCTTTCCACTCTTACAGAAAAATAAACTATTTTTTGTTTGAAACAAAATTAACGGTAAATACAGACATGGTATTACATCATATAGTTTTTTTACAACTTGGTCCTAATAGGTGGATTTATGATAAACCAAGAAAAGAAAATCTGATATAAAAATGGTTTTGTTTTATAAAAGAACAATCGTTAAATCGTTATTTACAAAAAACAAACACACATACGCGTATCTTCGAATGGTATATTTTATAAACAACATAATATAATCGATATGAAAATAGGGGGTTATTTGTTAACGCATAAAGTTTTTTTATACCCTTCTAATTAATCCTACGTCGAAGAGTTAATTCTGTTGTTCGGAACTTTACGGTAAATAAAAGCACAGTTAACATGGTACAGATAAGAATGCAAAGAATGCAGAAGACTCCAATTTATGGGCAGGCGACAGTAGCTTTTAAAGTGACAGCGGAAAAAAATAAGTATCTCTTAATGCCCTGTTTGTACAAAATATTGTTTAACATTTAGGTTTCTAAAATCATAATTCACTTTAATATATGGATTTTAAAAATACAAATATTATATTTTTGTAACATATTTAAATGACGCATGGGCTCAAATTATTTGCAATGAACAATATTGTAAAATTAATATAAACGAAACGTATTAAATTTGTTTTTTAAAACGGATTGATTTGAATTATTTGTATTCTTTTCGAAAGAATCGTTAACAGGAATTGAGGTGTAAGACTTAAACTTCCTCCACTGTTTGAATTTTGAATAAACACGTTTTGATATCCACAACAATACACAAGTCAATTATTTTATATATATATAACATTTGGGTTGCGAAATTGAGGCGTCTTAAACTATAAGAAAGCAAATGATTTCATAAAAATTAAGACAATTTTACAATAATGGTGATATAGCGCGAAGTCACGTCTGGCTAAATTCTAATGTAAATAGTGCATAGCCGAAGCCCACATGTTTACAGTAGCCCGATTGTTGTATTGATTTAATTTATATAATAGGAAAACTACTTTTATTGAGTTTCAACGAATGCATTTTTATTTACATAAAAATTCATTCAAGAAAGTAATAGACTTTTAAAAACAATTCTAATAGCAACAAAAGCATATTCCATTTATATAAGCCACCTCATCCTTAAGTTTTAGAACTCAGCTATGCGACATTAAGACCTAAGTGTGGGTGAATTCTGCCTGGTAACAGACGTTTCCCCTATTGGTTTAGACACCATTTCAGTTTCCTCCCATTTTAGGAAGAGGGACCTGAGGCTCTCTCTCGGAAACTTTTTTGACAACTTTTTTAATTCACTAAATGTAAGGATCTGTGTGTCAGTGTGTGTGTGTTTTTTTATTTTATTTTTTTTTATGAACGTTTTTATTTAAGTACCCTATTTACTATACTCATAAAAATAAAATTCTATATGTAAATTGAAGTTGCCGGAGTTTTTATTTGGTTCCAGCCTTAGATTTTTTGCTTTGGGGACATGTGCGTTAATACATTTAGAAGACTTATGTCACATGTGAATTTAGGTTTACATTGGAAGCAGTTGGCTATGCAACTTTTATATAGAACTAGTAGATTGCTATAGGAAAACGTTGAAGACACGTTTATACACACTGACATAAATAGGTACCCGTGTAAAATTAACTCACCTTAATGTTAAGACTGAGGGAAGGAGGACGGGAGTTATGTGCCAGTAATTCACCCCACCCCCAAATCAATACCTCACCAATATACATACATCACTATCTTCCACTCGACGCACACCCGCCTCTCCGTTCCTCCTCCCGACACCACTCACGCCGACCGCCACACCAGGAGAATAGGACCTCCCATTTCTTGTTGTAGTTATGATGGGAGAGCTGTGTGGGATAGTTCTTTAAGAGTCTCCTCGCAGTGGCCTCTCTCTCTCCTTCACGCTCTAAGCTTTGATCTCCCCTCAACAACAGTAACGTCATTGCAGGGGAGTTCGGTCTGAGAGAGCGAAGTCTGGGTGTCTCCATAGGGCTTATACAGTGGTAGCAGCAAGCGGCATCCGTGGAACCTCTCAGAAAGCACTCCTTCCGAGTCCTTCTAAAGCCCTACGCTTGAGCAACCATTAAGACATGGAACACCAGTTGCTGTGCTGCGAAGTGGAGACCATACGAAGAGCCTACCAAGATGTTAACTTGCTCAATGACAGAGTGCTGCAGACAATGCTAAAAGCAGAAGACACTTACCTCCCATCTGCAAACTACTTCAAATGTGTTCAGAAGGAAATTGTGCCCTACATGAGAAAAATTGTTGCCACATGGATGCTGGAGGTTTGTCTTGTTTAATTTTTTCGTTTTTTCGTATTCTTAAAAAAAATCGATACAACTCAAACTATGTTAGGTGTAATAGTTCTGCAAAAGTCCTGTCACTCGCGCTGCCCTTTGGACCCGTTCGAAATAAGAGGAAGTTTTAGCTACTTTTCTTCTGTAAGATGTGATTGTTTGACGAAGCTGTCACGTCCTCGTACCTATTCGTCTTAATTTACATTTTTGCTGTGTTTTTTTTTACCCCGTTAGGACTATTATAACGTATTACGTCAGCGTGTGTTCTATTTGTAGTTTTGTCTTTCAAAACAGTTATTTCAGTATTAAAATGTATGTTATTTTTTCGGCCTGGAACCTAAGGAAAATTATCTTATTTTAATTTATTTTAAATTAATATCAATGTACACGTATGCAGTGCGACTCGTGCCAGTGTTATGCGCCATCTTTGTTCTAGTGTGGAAAAAGTATTTAATATATTAAAAATTCCGTAATAATACAATAATTGACATACATACTAAAGATACCGTATCTGCTGCGTGGTCATGTCATTTCTATAATATAGCAAACAATTGAAAAATAAAACATTAGATTTCGGTTCGTAAAGTTTGGTTACAAATCAGCAATTGTACTTTTAACTGGTATGTTTCGAAAGGTTGCTTCTAAAACAGGATAAATACTACTTAATCCTTTACCATGACCCTGAGGAAAGTTAGACTGTCTAAAAGTATACACAATTAGCAACATTTACATCGGTTTTCTATAGACTTTATTTCTGCATTTATATTTTTAGATTAATTTTGAAGTTGCATGGCGTTAGGAAGCGTAAATGTCGCATGCTACTTGCGAATAAGCGGTATGACATTATTTTAGTTATTTTGACGTGTTTTCTAAGTAATAATTGGAACTCTTTTGTCCTTATTCAATAAAGTATATTTGAAGCAACATTTTCATGCCATTTGTAAACGATAAAACAATTTAGAAATATTTTTAAATATTTTTTGAAAAGATGACGAACTACAAAATTCTTTCCTAACCTTGCTTTAGACGCCACCTTTGTGCCTTAAAAAGACACGACTAAAAGATTTAACAAGAAATTTCACAATTTTCTCAGTGGTTTCTGTAGCTACAAGAACTTTAAATGTGAATAATTTATTAACATTTGAATTTTGTTTATTATTTTAAAAATATAATCTATCTATCTATAGATCTACCTACCGATCTCTCCCTCTATTTCTATATCTATATATATTCACACATCGAAGAGCAGTTGTCTAAAGCTGGATTGCTTTAAAACAATATATTAAGTCATGCGATTTCTCTTGCTTTCGGGAGGAAGTGCATTGCCACTTTTTACATGCGTTAGATTTGTGTATGTATGTTTCTAATAGCGTTGTTCGTTTACTTGCAGGTGTGTGAGGAGCAGAAATGCGAAGAGGAGGTTTTTCCTTTGGCTATGAATTATTTGGACCGATTTCTATCTGTGGAACCCACGAAGAAAACCAGATTGCAATTACTAGGAGCTACATGCATGTTTTTGGCTTCTAAAATGAAGGAAACCATCCCGTTAACAGCCGAGAAGTTGTGCATATACACCGACAATTCCATTCGACCCAACGAATTATTGGTAATTTAATGAAAATTGGTTATTTTGAATTATGTCTTTCCCGTATAGCTAAATAAAAATCTTTATAGCTTTACCGTAACGAGACACGTGTTCGCTAAACAATGCTTTCAACGCGGAATAGATACTGCCTAATGAAACTTCAATAGTGAAGTATTATATGCTATTAGCTAGGTCATAAACTGCTTTTATCAAAAATGGGATGCTTACTAACTATAAATTGTCGTTAATTTAACATGTAAATGCTAAAGAAACCTCATTTCAATATTTTAGTATAAGGCCCATTTTTTAAATGTATTGCTACCCGTTTATTTCGAGAGCATCGTAGTGTAATTCAAAGATCTGTGTCTCCCTCTAGCGGTCAAAATATTAACCAACGGAATACGTTCCGTACTCGTGGACTCGGCTTGTAAAGCCTCGGGTGTCTTACGTTCTGCTTCTGTTTTTCTCAAACCTGCAGCATATGGAACTACTGGTATTGAATAAACTAAAATGGGATCTAGCCTCAGTGACTCCTCACGATTTCATTGAACATTTCCTCTCCAAACTGCCTATTCACCAAGATACCAGGCAGATTCTACGCAAGCATGCCCAGACATTTGTGGCTCTCTGTGCAACAGGTAAGCACTTGAGTTTCTTAGGTAATGCCTTACTCTGGTGCCCCCTGTTTCAACCAGGAACCATTTTGGTGCTTCCTGTGAGTTCTAAAGAAGGTAGATCTAATGACAGGTTTGGAGGCAAAAGTACAGGCATACGTTAATGTACTGAAACAGGGGTGGGGTAGGGGCACTGGGGATACTACTATGTGTTGCTGTGATGTCTAAACCATGGATGTTCTTGCATCCATTACCTAAGGAAGTGGCCTTCAGGAAAACCCCTGTCCGTTACTCGGCTTTGCTACTGTCTGGTCTCCAGTGAGAATTAAAAGTGAAAGATACTCTATTATCTCTGGATGGATTGATCTTGGGGTGATGCCGTAGTGAAATCAGTCATTTCTATGAAAGGGGATTGGTGTGATGGTAGCTCTTGTGTCACGGAGAAGTCATTGAGCAAAGAGTTGTGTGATGCTTGCGTCCGATCGGGTGAATGCGTTCTGGTAAAGGACGAGAATCCTCCTCTGCTGTGTGAGAGCTGGGGGTTAATAATCCGAGCCAAAACCATAGCCTTGATGAGGGGGTAAAGCCAGTGGGGTTTGGACCCTAGGTTTTTGATTGTCACCAAAGCAACTAGTGGCCACATGTTAGGCCAGTCATGCCTTGAAACAGGAAAGCAGGTTATTGAGTTTAAGGAGAGATTGTACAGAGGTAGAGAAAAAAAACGATGTTTGTACTTCTATGTGGTTCGCTCTGTGCTGAAGTATGTCGCTGCTGGTTCAATGTTTCATCGTAGTGTGAAGAAACCAAATGGTCTGATTTATATTTTATTTTCATTTGCCACATCAAATATTTTCTAGTAACGTTGGATTTTAGCTTTGACTTCTTCTCAGAACTGGGGGATATCCTTTTTCAGTTGAGCACTCATCCTTGTATTGTGTTGATGCTGCGCTCGTTTTCTGTAGGGAGAGGGGTGTTCCATTTACAAGGCCTTGATAATTAACGTGTTAATTTATTGTGCGGAAGTCAGTGTTGTTATTTATGAGTAACTCTGGCTCATAAATAACAGCTGAACTGGGCTCAAGTGTGGATTTATTTCCCCCAACCCTAACCCCCCATCCTCTTCACACACATATAAATGTTTTCTGGACATTCTTAACTGGAGCCCAGTCAAAGGGATTTATTCATTCAGGGCTAGTGAGAGTAGAGGAACAGGTGCCTACCAGAGACTAAATTGAACACTTTATTGAAAAGTGGAAGGGAGCATGGGATTGGGTATGTCCGTCTCATGTATGTGCTCTGTTCAACTTCTGTTCCTTTCTGTTTGCTTTGCTAAATAACCTCATGGATAAAGTGATGATGAGACAGTCCCCTAAGCAGCTATAATTATAATTTGATAAATATATTATAATAACGGAGTAAATAATGTTTATGTTTGAGTGGCAGAGGGAATGCCCCGAAATGGGGTGAGGGTTGAAGCCAGCTCAAACCAGTTCAGTTTCCCAGCCTGACACCAGGGTTTTCAGCCAACGAGGTGTCTCTGATTGTCCACTGCCCGTTATTTAGTTCCGACGTTATTATTACAATTTAGTTGCTCAAAATCCCAACATGTATGCAACAGCATAATTACTACAGCATTGGGTTTGAACTAACTTGCTCAATGGTACAACTGCATTTCTCCTCCTTGGTTTTATACCTAAAACCTACTGGTTACTTATCCGTACCTGTATCACTATAATACTACTGCCTGTGACAGGGCCTGTACAAAGCATGGGGCCTTCTGCTTGACCACTTTGCCACAGTAACATAACGTGGCCTGCCTCTTCTCTCTCTCCCCTTCCAGACATGAAGTTTATCGCCAGCCCCCCCTCCATGGTGGCAGCGGGAAGCGTGGCGGCGGCGGTCCAGGGTCTGCACCTGAAGAGCACCGACGGCCTGCTATCGTCCCAGAGCCTCACTGACTTCCTGTCCCAGGTCATCCGGAGCGACCCGGTGAGGGCCTTATCCTGTTTTATCCAAGTTCATTTACAATGTCATTTAAAGCGTGAAATAATCCATCAGTTTTACCGTGGAAATGTGTTCAACACACAGCTTTGTCTGAAGCTAACCTAGGAGCTGGTAAAACATAACCTTCTAAAAGCAAAGCAAACGGTAGCTAACTTTTTAAGCCTTATTTCTACACCAGTTGAGCTCCAATTTCCTGTTGGCGCTGTGATCAAAGGTAATTAGAACCAAAATAATTAGGATGGGGACCCTGAGGGCAACCCTGCCCCTGCCTGAATGGAGCTGTTCCTTCTATCCTACGCCCTGTGAATTGCTTTACTTCTCTATTGTTTCGGCGCCAGGAATTTTCCAGACCAGATTTGGTTTCTGGCCTTTCATGGTTTATTGTCTTCTTCCTAATCCTCATGGCCTCCCCATGCATTGCCGTTGTTGCCTGTGTGGGCCGGCCACCGATCGGGCCGCCAAGCACTGAAAATGTCAAACTTCACGGTATTGAATTCACGGTGCACTCAACATAGCAGTGGTCAGCTGTGTAGATGAATAACCAGTGGTAGTCGGAGCGGATGGCGGCTCATATCGGCTGAGTAAGATGGGACTTTGTGGAGGTGATTTCCTCAGGGTTCTGACCCTGACCTTATAGTTTGTGAGCGTCTTCACTTGGTAGCGCGCGGTCTAATTGGCGGGTCCGTCCAATGCCCGTCACGTGGGAGTGAAGAGCGGAGAGATTAAAAGGGGCGCTCCATCAGGGCAGCCACCAGCAGCTTCCACTCTGAGACTGGCCCGAAAGGGCAAAGTGGGCCCCTGCCTTTTAACTCCTATATGCTGGCAGTCATGCGGACGCTAACGCCCTCATGGCTGGAGGTAAGCGGGCACCCCGCATGGACCGGCGGCTTGTCGTAGGAGGCTGGGCTGAGGGTCAGAGGGGTGTCGGCAGGCGAGGGAAAGGAGGCGGCGGGGGCAGGGGCAAATGCCGATAATCTCAAAGCTGCGTTGCGTGTGGCATCCGCGGGTGAGCGACTTGGCCGTATCTTCTGTGGTGGCGGAGGGTCCTTTTTTGTCTGGTCGACAAAGAACAAACCACCCCCCCCCCCCCCTCCACCCCTTATCCCACTCACACAGGAAAACACACAAATTCCCTGTGAATGGAAACAGCTGATGGTTGTATGCTGTGAGGAAAGACGTACATGTAATGGATCGACCGAAAGGCATATTGCCTTGGATGTCACCAATTGTTTTTTTTGGTCCTTGAGCTGTAAATTCTATGCCACTCAATGAAAGTCCCCAGCCACAAATTCTATAAGTACCACAACGCCTGCAGCTCCATAAAATAGGCGTATGTGTCTAGAAGGAGAATATTCCCGGAAGAGTTTCAGGAATGAGGATTCTATGACAAAATGATCCCAGATGACTGGGAGAAAGATGGTCCAGAATGCTACCCTCAGCATCAGAGAGCCAATGTTGTTTATGAAAGACACAGAACTGGACTGGAGCACTTTGTATTTGAAGTCTTAGGGTGCAATGGTTCCAGCACAGCCTTGCCTTTCTGACCGCGTCTCCCTCCTCCCCCAGGACTGCCTGCGAGCGTGCCAGGAGCAGATCGAGTCCTTGCTGGAGAGCAGCCTCCGGCAGGCGCAGCAACAGCAGCAAGGCGTCTCCGCGGACACCAAGACCGTGGACGAGGAGGCGGACCTCTCCTGCACGCCCACCGACGTCAGGGATGTGAACATTTGAGCGGACCGCCCCGCGTCGAAATCCGACCCCGGTCACCTGCCACTCGCCCCCCCCACGCCCCCTCTCCACGGCAGAGATGGACCACTCAGAAGGCCGTGGGACGAAGGGGGCAGGGAAAGGACCACCCTTTCTCCCCTGACTGCCCCCCTCCCGTGGCTGACGCCTGCTCCTACACCAGCTCGTCCGCACACGAGGCCCTGGCGGAAAGGCCCGCCGCAGCGCTCGGTAGGGATGTTCCGACTGTAAGAAGGAATCATCACTTCCGCACGACCACCTCTGCTCTCCTCTCCCTTTGGTTCGTGGCAGAAACAATTATGGAAAAAAATGAGAAAAGAAAAAAAACTCCAAAATATTTTTAAAAATGGACAAAACAAAAAATGTGGTAGATGTGCCATCTGCGCAGAAACAATGTTTTGCTAAAATGATTGACCGTCATCCCAGACAAAAATCATCTAGGGTTTTAATACCACCGCCTCTAGAACAGTAGGTGCAGTGGGCCTAACATTACCCGCAGATCTGTCAGATTTCGTTTTTGTTCGTTTTGAGTGTGAAATCATTTTAAAAGGAGAAGAGTCTCTTTTGTTTGTTTGTTTTATTACCTAGCATAGCGTTTCACTGTTTTACAGAATCCCACACTCTAGGCTTACGTCTATCTGCTTGCTGATATGTTTAGTCACTTTATTATAATGTCATCTAGACTTTTAAAATTCAGATTCCTTAGTGTGTGTCCTCTTCTCTTTTGCCATGGTTTATGTAACTATAGTTTTTTTTGTTGTTTGTTTAGCATACATTATTCAATATTATTCTTTAGAAGGCTGTGGATTGCTGGAGCTTGTGGTTTATTAACATTGCCTATATACGACCAGCAAAATACTCATTCAGCATTATGCATATGACAATTAAGCTACCTTTTCCATATCTATACACCATGCTGAAGCTTTCTATGATGCAATAAGCTGACCTTTAAAATCCTTGTGAAAAGCACCTGGTCCAATCCACAGTCTAGTTGTTTTTTTTTTGATTTTTCGATGATGGTGATGATTATCCTGTCTTTTTCTCTAAAACCATTCCATTTAAAAGCACTTTCAGTCAATTGCTGACTGTTTGAAAACCACGGGGGACATTTAGAAACAAAATGGAGTGGTTTCGGAATCTTGGCAGCCCTGCATCTGCGCTACAGAGCAAGTCCCTTTTAACCATGGTGTTATTGAACAAAGAAAGGACATTGGCAAAGAGGGATGTTTCGGAGAGTGTGTTTGCCCAGCCCTAGTGTTGGAATCACGGCTTTTACTTCCTCCCGGCTGAAAAGAAAGCACACATTGAGAACGCAAGACATCATCCACGCAAGTAGGGCCTTTACAGTGTGCACTGTATGTACACTTGTTGACGCAGGTTAGCATTGTATGTACACTTGTTGACGCAGGTTAGCATTGTATGTACACTTGTTGACGCAGGTTAGCATTGTATGTTCATTTGCTTGCATTGCATCAGAAGCATTTTAAACACTAAAGGTTGTAATGTATAGTTATATTAATGAATAAGGACTATTTATTGCAAAATACTCTCTTGTTAAGGCCAGTTCGGATTAGGAAAGAGTACTTAGTCTATCTTGATAATTATTTAAACCTGCTAAGGGCACGATTGTAAAAACTGGTGTATGATGGTGTCTTTTTAATGCAAAGAAGAAGTCAAGTCGTTAGACCCGAATTAGAAAGTCAGGCAGGTAGAAGGTGCACAAGAAACACTCTAGTTAAGACATGATATAGAGTCGATTAACTTGGTGGGGTGGGCGGAAAAAGAAAGAAAACAATTGTCTGCATCTCCCAACCCTCGAATGAAACCGTTTCGGTGGCTATTATGATTTTGCACAAACTTGAAGACAGACGTACGATTGCGAATTTCTAGAGAGAAGCGCAGGATCAAGCTGGAAGGAAAAACATTGGAAGTTTCTGAGGGAGGAACGGGTGGTGGCGTGATGTAAGGGACTGACTGCCGAATCAAGGTGTGGATTGTACAATGAGGAAACCGGAGTGCACACTCCTTGTATTGAGCTGCTATGGAGGAATTCCCAGCAAAGTATGACTTTAAAATGAAAAAAGAAAAAAGAAAAAACAATGCTTTTTGTCTCTTATATAAGTGTTCTGCTGCTATTTTTGTGGATTATTTTTTTATTACCATGTGAATATACTGCCATGTAATAGGTTTTAATTTTCTCATAGAAAATTATGATTATTATTGACATCTTTGTTGTTTTTGTAGTTTTTTTTGTTTCATGTGATCAGTTTTTACTTCATGTGATTTCTGCGCTATTCCAAAAAAGGAAAAAAAAAAAAAATGAAAAAGATTTTAAAAAGACAAAGGTTCCTGTTTTTTTTCACAATACCTCATGCTTTAGATTTGTTGTTAATTTACACCAGGTTTTGTTTTCTTTTAAATTCTTATTTTATTTCTTTATTCTGTGCCTGATAGTCCTGTTTTAAACTGCAAATGAAATGCATTTATCATTATCCGAATGGGTCCTGCAGGGAGCGAGTAGAGATCATTGGTTGAAACTGGTGCCATAATGAACCTGATAATATAAACTCCTTGAGTTTTAAGCTGTTTGAAAGAGACTGTGTGGGCCCCCCCCCCCCGCGGGGGGGGGGGGGTGGGGTTTTTGTAATTTTGTGTAGTTTGTGTGGAGGGGGGGG
>JAOYSI010042363.1:24254-63105 GCA_025775065.1 Hiodon alosoides
TTTTAAGCTGTTTTAAAGAGACTGTATCCCCCCCCCCCCCCATAGGCCGTTGATGGCTGACTTGTATATATTTATAAAGCTTTTGTACAAATTTAGAGCAGATATGGAATTTGTAAATGGCACGTCTACTTATAAAGCCATAGTATTTTCTGATAGTAATTTAACACAATTCTGAATTAAATGTACCTGTTGTCGTCTTTGTCTTAACACAAACGATCACACACATTGCAATCGTAATCAAGTGTATTTACTGCACAATAAATTTGAAACGGATATGACCAAGAACACAGTTTCATTTACCCCTCTCCCCATCTATACTGTCCTTATTGTTGGCTGGGACAGGTCTGTAAAATACACAGGATTGGCTGAGACGTGAGCAATTTTGCAGTAATCGTTAAATCATTCAGCAACCACCTGCTAGAAAAAGGAGTTGATTTTAGCCTGTAGGGGTTCACTTAGCCATAGACACGATGCTGCTAAATGTACTTGTCAGACGTAGGGGGTAGCATGGCGTGGGGCGGAACTTCTCCGAGTTGCGCTGCCAAGAGCTGGTAGGAACGCTACTGGCGAACCCAGGACCCAGGAGGACTGAATATTTTATTTTCTGTCCAGTTTCAGGAATGTTTGTTACCTCAAGAAAAAAAAAGAAAAAAAAAAACCAAGAAAAAAGGAGACGTGGGCTTTTCAGTGTCTCAAATGCACCTGTTTAGGATACTCGGTGAGAGTGAAAGAGAAAAAGTAATGGTGCGCAAAAGATGATCCGCACTCTCGGGGCGCGAGTGCGACCCACTTTTGGCTGAGTCCAAAAGCCAAGGGGTGACAGGCCACAAACAATAATGGGCCTGCCGGCCATTTCTTGTGTTATAACCGTGGGCAGGCCCTTCTGGGATTCTTCCCTCCTTCTTAGACCCTCCTTCAAAGGTCTAGTCTGACCTTTGATCTGAGGGCCACTGGTTTGAGGTTAGGGCCCAGAGACAGCCCCAACTCATTTTGCTTTGTGACGTTTTTTTTCCCTTCTGTCTCAATTGTTGGTCTGAACTGAAAATTGAATTTGCTGGCAGACTTGTACAAGAAATGTTTCAAGCATCAACCTTAACTAGAATTAAAAACCAAAACCAAACTTGTTGTCTCCCGTGTCTCTTTGTCTTGCGCCTTTTTGAGACATGCTTCATGAGAAGGTTCCTTGAACTAGACGTAGCTAAGAAACCATGAATCGAGGTCTAGTCAATTCAATCGGTTACACCATTTAAACTTTATTTATCGCTGTGAATAAACAGATGATGACTCTTCCTTTAGTGATTTTAAAGCAGTACTCGCCAATAGGGCATGGTAGCTCAGTATCTGAAATTGCACAAGAACCCCTAAACTACAGCACTTTTGTACGACACTCTGGACAGCAGCGTCTGCTAAATGATAAAAAATAAAATATGAAAATGTAAATTTGAAGCAATTTAATAGAACGACACATTTCTCTTCCTAAGTGAGAAAACCCAATTGCACACATAATGTATTTTTTGGGAACATCACCTTATGTAGTGATTTAATGTTGAGTTCTATCTCTAGTGCTTGGAAGAAGAAATGAAATGAAATTTTGCAGTTGTTGATCATAATATCCTCTTTGGGTGTGAAACGGATAGATGTGCAGAGAAATGAACTCGATAAAAACACATTTCTACTTCAGTTTAGCCATGACAAAAAGCCACCAAACCTTAAACATCTGAGCATTTTTTTTTGTTGGCGAGGTTGGGGGGGGCCTCTGTGTGAATGTGTGTGCAGGCCTCTGGCTGCAATGCGTGTGACACAGTATACGCTATTTGGCTATGCGAGGAATGCCTTTGATCAGGGGTTTCTGGGAAAAAAGCATGAAACCCTAATCCGTTCCCACAGCCCCATGAACGTGAGATGGACAAACAGTGGACAATGGCGTGGGGGGAGAGCGAGCAGGAACCTGGCGATCTGAAACTCAAACTTTTGTGTGTGTGTGTGTGCATGCGGTGTGTGTCTGGTCAGGGCAGGGAGGGATTTAGTGCTGAGTCTGATTGGCATCCCCACCTTTTCTGCCCTCCCTCTATAAAACTCTCTTTTAGCGGATAAAGGATGGCATGTCATGCAATCATTAACTTTATCAGTAATGCTTCTGTTTGAGGGCATCGTGGACCTAGCGTTGGGCATGGGACTGGAAGGGGACCTTCAGGCTTACTTCCAACATCAGTTAAATCACCCACATTTAATTGGTTCAATTGAATCCGGTAACCATGTGGAATGGGACCCTGTAGATACCGCAGTCCAGACTTGATTAGATTACCATTTCCAACAACGTTTATAATTGAGCCTTTCGATTAGTACCCGTTAACGACAGGAAATCAAATGCAAGATGAGTCCAAAGGTATCGTATGCAGTTCAGTTCTAAACTAGTCCAAAGATTCCTCTATAGAGATTACTTTTGACATCTACGCTTGAGCCCAGATACATAAAGCACAGTGTTGAATCGCTTCAATGAAAAACAGCATCCCCCTTCCAAATGAAAGGACGACTTACAAAGGCATCCTTCAACACAGTCCTCACCTTGCTCCCCTCCACTGCACATCCACACTTCCACCTCCCTGCAGGCAGATCTGTAGTACCTCAGGATGCCCCAGATGGCGCTACGGTATGGGTACAGCTGATCGCGTAACACTGTGCTCCATGATTGGTGACCAGAGAAGCTGTTCTGACAGTAAGCAACGCAGAAACTTTGTGAGTAACTAGGACGTCAATAAAGTTATAGTGCCCCGCAGAAAGTCATTTTAAAGGACCACGATTGCAGTACAGATCGAGCTCTTATTAAAAACCCTAAATTAGGTTTTACTTTACGGTACGTACAGCACAGTGTAAAACATCTTCAGAGTTTGCATCTCCGGAGAGTCCACGGGTGAGGAGGCAGTACTGGGGCTTGATGCTTGTTGCTCGTTTCCTGGCGCCAGTTGTTTTAAAATAATCACACGGTGTACAACCAATCTGGACGTAGTTCCCACAACACTATCCAAAAAGCCAGGTGATGTGACTTGCAAGAAATTTGGTAATGGAGAGACACGAAACCAACTTTTTTTCTAAATGTTTTGCTAGCGAGCGAGAAGAAAGGGAACCACAAGCGAACTCACATTCCTCTCTCACAAGGAAAGTTCTCCAAATCACGCCAATTAGATAGAAGCACAGTTACAGTAGAAATCCTGGAAGACACCACCCCTGGTGGAAATATGGGAGCAATATGGGATGCAGATGATTGCTCTGTATGGAATCAAAAGAAGTAAACCCACACCATGCCAGGAAAATATAACCCACTTTGTCATAAAACCGCCTCGGTTACACCAGGTCCTCACAGCTGCAGGACTCTCCGAGTCCTGCTGTTACACAGAACATGCAGTCCTGCTGGGAACAAGGACATCCCCTAGGAAAGTCAAGGTAAGACTGGTTTCCAGCACTGCTGGCCCAGACTATTAGTACAGTCAGCTAAGCCCAGGTAAGGCCCGCATCCTCAATACTTCATTGCCTTTCCTTTTTGCAACATAAGAGCCATTAGTGCTCTCTCGCCCAGCGTTCAAAGTTTGTGCACAACAGCTTAGCTGCTCATTCATTAGCGGTCGAGCACATTGGATAAAGGGTGGGACAGAAGTCTGCTGAAGCAAATCACAGCTATGTTGTGATCCCAGGCATTTAACTTAAATTACTGCATCAATGTGGCGTGGCATGGAGGCAATCAGCTTGTGGCACTGCAGAGGTGTTATGGAAGCCCAGGTTGCGTTGATGGCGGCCTTCAGCTCGTCTGTATTGTGGGGCTGGTGTCTCATTATCCTCTTGTGAATACCCCATAGAGAATCTGGCAGTCAGGCGAGTTGGCTGGCCAATCAAGCACAGTAATGCCATGCTCACCAAACCAGTTACTAGTAGTTTTGGCACTGTGGGCAGGTGCCGAGTCCTGCTGCAAAAGGAAATCAGCATCTCCATAAAGCTTGTCAGCAGATGGAAGTGCCCTAAAATCTCCTGGTAGACGGCTGCATTGACTCTCGACTTGAGAAAACATGGTGGACCAACACCAGCAGATGACATGGCACCCCAAATCATCACTGACTGTGGAAACGTCACACTGGACTTCAAGTAGCAAGGGGCTGTGCTTGTGTTTTGCTTTCACAGGACAAAGCACGCTGAGGTAGCAGAACAAACTGTTGAAAGCAACAACCAAAAAAATGCACGCTGTCGTCACCAAATGTCCCCACACAGGAGCAGGGTACCCCCAGGGTGGCATGCCAGTTCATAGACAGACACAGCATCACACACAGGGCAAATTTAACAGTCGCCAGACACTCAAGTCTTTGGAAAGCGGAGGGGGGACACCTGAAGTGAACCTGCAAACTCCTACATTCAGCCAAGCCAGGTTCGAACATAGGACCAGCACTAGTCATGCTGCCTAGGGCACTCGCCCAATAAACATGTCTGCTTAACATCTAAATACTAATAATTCCTCTTAAACTCCCTCAGAACTACAAATGGCTTGAGTCTGGATATGTGTTCTCCTTAACTGTATATTTTCATATATTACAAGTCTGCTTTAAAAGTAGCCAAACCCTACACAAAAAAAAAAAAGTCTCAGATAGAATTGCAAAAGGGCGCCTGCAACAAGGAAGGAACTCTGAGTATTTCACAGGACCCTGCGAATGGCAGAGGTTGCATAAATATGACATCCTCAGACTTTGACGTCTCCGAATTTGTGGTTTCAGAGGGAACGGTCGACATTGCTGCTGGAGCTGCGAAAAAGAAGAGAGAAAGTACCGACGAAACAACGGCTCTCCGGGCTCTGCCTTAAGGTTCCTCTTGCTTATCTTTCTTCGTACGTGATTCTGGCACATGGTCTCCAGTGCGTCAATCCCCAGTTGGCACTTTTTTCAGCGCTTTGCAATAGACTGCACTTCTGCGGCTGTTGCTCTATGCTCAATACCAAACTTTAGCATTGCTTGACTATGGGATGGGTCCCCACTGCTCAGCCGCCGAAGTTCGGGGCGTCGGGCGGTTAGCATTTGTTCCGGCTTTTTTCATGTCACCACTCACCAGCTGCGTCTGAAATTCCGGGACATTTATCGCTTACCTATTGCCCTGCTATAAATAAACCTAAGTAGTCTTATGATGCATCTTAGATTTTTTTTTTCTTTCCTGACAACATTATAAATACGGAATAAATCTTCAGCCTTCCTTGATTCTTTTGAGAGGGAGATCGGAGAAAGCGAAGTAAAGATTGCAAACTTTCAACATAATAATAAGTTATAATGAAAACAATTAAATGTCACAGATATCACAAAACCAATAAACTGAGACGTGTTTGAATTGGACATCTAATTATAGAGAAGACCGCTTAAAACAGCGGCACAACTCCGGCAGTGGAGGGGCGGGGCGCTACAGGTTTTTATTCCAACTCAATTCCAAGTCATTCGAACTCATTAGCAGTTTAATTGGACCAAATCAAAACTTTGACAACCCCCTTAATTGGACCAATTTAGAATGCAACTGGAACCAAAAATTGCAGGTCACTAGCCCTCTAGGACCAGAGCGTAAACTAATAATTTTCATGAGAATAATGTGACACGCAACCCGCTAGGACGCGTCAACAAGTACAGCCAGATTGTGCCGTACGTGGAGACAAGTCCCCAGCCAGGACATGATTCACACACCTGATTGTGGTTTTCTAGACGATCACGATCTGTCGCTCCAATTGAAAACAACTGTAAGGGAGACAGCGCAGTCGTGTTGGGAAGGTTATTCTTCCTGTCTGACAGAGGCTTGGAGTGACTGTTGGCGTCTTTTGAGCCTCTTGAAATGAAGAAGTTTTTTTTCCTGATGTTTAGTGTTTACAAAGTTCTCCTTATAGCGTGCCATGTACGGGGGTGGTCAGAGCCTGAGACCGGCGTTTCTGTGACGCCTTTTATTGCAAGACTAAATGTTTCATTTGGGTGTAATTCTTCCCATCTACCACATGATGGAACCATTGGCCAAATTCTGTAACATTTTATATAAAAATGTAGTTCGAAGATACTGTCCATATACTGACAGGGCGACATATTTCAAATAAAGCTCTCTTTAAGCGAATCTACATTCACAAGAAGTTTACAAATGAAAATCTGAGAGTGTGTATGAGTGACATTTATTAATAACGTTTGTTAGGGAATCAAAATTAATATCCATGTGTGTGAAGAAGTCCCTCCCTCATTTTGTAAATATTTTCTTTTAATTTATAAGAATTAATTAATAGTTTATTGTAGACAGTGCTTAAGTTCAGTCAAATGTGAAACCGTTTGAGCGGTTAATAGGTTCCCACTTGAAGCTGCCATTAGGCTGAAAGACCTTTAAAGACAAGTGCATGAAAGAGATTGCTGGTAACACTGCAAGAGATGCATTTGTAACTACTTATTTGTTTGGGTATTCAAAAGTGATAGCTGTTTCAAAAAGACGTTTTTGTAAGTCCCTCAATTTGAATGGTCATAATTCTTAATTTTCAAGAGAGTATCAGTCAATTATTAACATGTTTCTTTAAAAATATTAATGAACACCTTAGGAAAGACACAGTATATAATATAAAAAGAAAATCTTTACCCCAATTTAAACCTGTGGCATGTTGAAGAAAAATACATACCTCCATTCCAGTATCTACAGAAGACACTGCTGCCAATTTGAGGTGTGATGCAATTTCAATAGGGACACACTGCCACACTGAGTTTATATCTTATTAATGCTCACACACAATTTTCTTATCCACACTTCACTGGGGTCCCTCAGTATCAGGTAAGCTCTAAAGAGGAGACCCCAATAGCTCTGTCTTACTGTTTAGTAATTCCTTACTGAGCTTGTGGCACCACACATCTCACAAAGAAATAGAAGATTTCTCCAGGTGACCACCACGGCCCTGTGTCTAGCCGTTCCTTCGCAGACCACATTTCACATTCACCATCACAACTCGAACTCTCAAAGCACTGCAGGCTCCACACAATCGGTCTCGGGTGCGAAACTCAGCAGAAAACAGCTTCTTCCCAACGGTCTGGGTCTTCACTCAGGCCTCCGCATCAGAAAGACATCCCTTCTGATCCACTCACATAATCCCGGAAATCTGCTGGCACGTTCAGTACGGAGCAAACCTGAAGCACAAACAAGTTGAGACCTCAGGTGTAGTGGATTACAACATCGAGATGGGTTACATAAGCTTAAAGAGAAAGATTTGATTGACAGTAACATTGAGCATATACCTTAAAGTAGGGGTAAATAGAATTGAAAGAACAGATGGCAGGAAACAATTCCAGCACCGAAATCTACTCGCTGGCCATGCTTTCCCACTTGGATTTAGTCCCTTTAACTATACTAAATTAAAATTACAAGCTATGATATGATACTTTTGTTTGCAATCACCACAAAAAATATTTCTCATGAATTTGAAAATCTACTGAGTTTCAAGTGCAGCACTACTTAGAAGGGCAAGGAAATGGCTAGTCTGACAATATGCTGGATTTGACCACTTAAATACCTGTCTGAACTTGGCACGGACCTTCCCCATGTCCTCCTGCAGGTTTTCATATAAAGGGTTGTGATAGGGGAAGTTCTCAATTAATGTAACCAGAGACTCAAGTGTCTTCAGCCTTTTCCTACATTTGAGACACAAAACCCAACGTTTCTTACAATTAGCACAAAACAAAAATCAGTATGTGCAAAAGGACAGACAGTGGTTCTAATAAGGAAGGCAGTAAGACTGATATGCTACATATTACAGCAAGTTAAAAAAATATTTACCATTTAAACTTTGAGCGATAATATCTTACCGTGTTTTGGCCTCAGTGTTGTTTTGAAGAAGGCATTTCCAAGTGACAGCAAACCCATAGTAGAAGGAAACCTATTAAAGAGTATTGTAATTTAGCCAGCTAACAATGCTATATTTCAAGAAATCGTACATTTTTTATTCAGTGTTTTATTCATATATATAATTTTATGAGAAATCCAACCTCTAACTGTAATTAACAATGGGCATTTGTAATGAGAATGCTAAATCACAGAGTTGAATAGCAACTCAAATTTTGGTTTGAATTTCCTATGTGATGTGGTCACAAATACGAGTTGAAATTTGATCATCGTCATTGACTTAATTGATGGCCCCTAACTGTGTTTACATTTTCCATGCACCAAGCTGCCAACACTGTTGACATGTGACTGAGAAACTCTGTTCAAATCGAGAAAATGAGGCATGTGCAGTGTTGTACACATTTCTTCGAACACAAAGGGTCAACGCTGACGCCTGCAGTTCAATTCGTTCGCGAGCCATTGAAGTTTGAATGACCGATAGTCTGACGAAAGTCGAATATCAAACTAACGTTGTCACGGTGCTAATTAGAGTGAAAAATAAGCCGGTTCCTCTACACCCATGGCATGTTTTCTGGCCAATTTACGCAATATATATTCACGTTGGTATGTAGAACACAACTGGAGACCGCAAGAGGTCCCTATTTGTAACCCCGCAGATGGCTAATGCGTAACTACAAGCTAGGGCTAAACAAGAATCCAGGCTCTAAGTTCTTCTAGTATAGCCGCATGATACCGAAAGCTATATTAATAATGCAATGCATTACTGTAATATCGTACTGATTTCGACCGTCCCACCACATATTACCGCGACAACTTACCTCTGCGGACAATTTTGCTCCGTGCGTCGCACCGTGATTTCTACCCTCAACCAGTCCTTGCCGCGTCCCTTCCTCGAACCCTTCTTGATAACCCTCGCCGTGGAATCTAGGGCCGATAACAGCCAAAAATCAGGAGAACTACACAAAAACAGCAAACATTTATTTTGGAGGCTGCTACATTAAATTCAACCCATACGATTCAAGAGGAATCGGCTGTTAAATTAGTTATTCTTATTCGGTCGAATCATTGTTGACAATATACAGTTTTATGTACTACAACTGGTCATAAATAGGTTTCCCTGATGCTCTATTAGCTCAATTTTTGGCTGGCTAGCAAGTTAGCTAGTTACCTGTTGTCGGCCATCAAAATGAAATCAAACAGATCTTCACTTCTCGAAACCGAAGCCATTTCCTAAAGTAACACTTTAACCCACACAATAGCTCGTAATATACCACACTGTTTATATTAAACATGTATATTTCAGCTGTATACGGAATGTCTGTAACTACAGACCAGCAATTTAAAAACAAAATTCTGACGTGTTCAGTACGCGTTACTAGCAGAATTTCCGGCTTTCGCTGAGTGTACTGGGAAAATTATAGACTCCATGACTGCCGCACGATTTTGAAAGTAGTCTACAATGGGTGCGTAGTTTAATTTAGTTTTTCAAATAATTTGTATTTGAACATATTTCATTTTCCTACATTTGATTTTTTTTTTTTATTATTTTAATTTTAATGACATTTAATTACATCTTTTGACATTAGTCACGTATTTTAACGATATTTCAACAACACATAAATAAGAAATAATGTATTTATAAATACTTTATTTATAAAGTAATTGATGAAGAATAAAGAACCTCGAGATATGTATTTTTTCTAGAACTGTTTGTAAAACACGAAAAGCCATATGGTAACGCATTAGGATTGCTATTGACATTTTTTAACAGTAGATGGTGCACTTGTATTTATATTGAAAATTGTGACGCCTCCTTTAATCATGCCTCCTTTAAAATCATGGAAGATAAATGTTGGCCTTTACATGTTCATGTGATAAGTAGTCACTGATAGAAACGATTAGTTGCGAACCTGTCATGACGTAGTATTTTAATGTAATTTTAATACTTGAATAATTATTATAATTTTTCTTTTTGGTTTGGTGTTCTTCCTGTGAATCGCACAGTAAGGTCACACATTACTGTTGCATTGTTCTGACAGCAGTAAATTACGTCTGCCAGATTTTTTGCCTTTGGCCAGTGATCTATTGTAAAGTTTCCCATCTTGGGTTTAAATAATTAATAGTGTGTTTTATTCAGATAAGATTCCATAACTTGTGGATTTTCAGATGAATATACTAAAGCAATCTTTTCAAGGGTATAACTACACAGCACCAATGTTAAATTAATTCTGTCAACGTGTATATGGATCCAAATGGTCTGTCACGGACTCATATAATCGCAGACAGTGTTGATTTAACACTATTGGTTTTACTTTGTCCCTCGTGGGCTTCTTATATGCAACCCCTCTCAAATTTAGTCTGTAACAACTGCGCCCTCTTCTGCCAAACAACCATACTGCACATCATCCCATTTTTGCAAGATTTTTATATTGAAGGAAATATAAAAAAACATTTAACACATAATTAGATTTTTAAGAAATCTGTGGGTGTCTACCTTATATAACAGATTATTTTCTTATTTTATAACAATCCACAACAATATTTGTCAGAAAAAATTTATTTACAAAATGTATACCCTAAAAAAAATACATATAACATTCTTGCAAAATATAAAAAGGTGTGAATTGATATTACAAAATATTGCATATTAGAAGTGCCTACAATAATGTAGACAATGTCAGTGCATACCAGGCACTAAATTTCTTTTGCAATACATGCGCAAGAGTACACTTTCATTTAATAAATTAATCAATATGCAAGTGCTTGAACAAAAACAGTTAATGTAAATAGTTTACAGATAATTAATAGATTATTCTTGTTAAACCTGTCTATATTTGGAGTGGTGAATTATGAGTTTCGGAATTCTTGTGCGTTTCCATGGTTATATTTATAACAGAGACACATGCCTCTCGGATTTTGCACTTCTTGATGTTTTCTCCTTCACTCTGTTGCGATATGAATGTCTCTTCAATTTCAGTAGACCTAGAGCACACCGGCTACAACATAAAACAGTTGTCCATTATACTTTGATGAAGGTTGGCCAAGTGTATTTATCTTTTGTTGAAGCTGGGACTCTGAATGAAAGCATGGGACAGTTTTCCAAAGGGATCCATGCTATCTACTTGGGGGTGTGACAGAGGCCCATGCCCGGGGTCACCCGCTCTGCCAGGATCCCCCTGTTGGACATCAGCCGGTTCCAGGGGAACGTTGCTCAGCATAGGCAGGAACTGTGACAGCTCGTGTGGGCCTCGTTGCCGAGCCTGTGCCCTCTGTCTGTCACTACTCAGGCTCACCACTGCACCAGTCTTGGCCGAGATGTAGATGTTGTAGCCCGAAAGGATGCGCTCCTGGAAGGAACAGTCCTCTTTCACGAAGATATGCTGTGGAGAACGAGAACGAGAGAGAGAGAGAGAGAGAGAGAGAGAGAGAGAGAGAGAGAGAGAGAGAGAGAGAGAGAGAGATGAGCACTGTGTGGGGAGTGACCCGAATGACTTTCTGACTTTTTCTACTTTGCATGACACACAGAGCAACTTTTGGGCCAAGGCTGTTGCTTTTTCTTTTCATTGAGGGTTGAAGCTGGGCAAACATACCCCAATGCTGGGCAAAGGTTGCTCCAGCAACATGGACTGATTATTGCTTTCTGTAATTTACCCAGATTTATCTTAATTTTTGTTAATAGTAATAATTCCCAACTTAAATGATAAAGTTTATTTCATAGATCACCTTTGATATTGTTGCATTGTACAATGGCAGTGAATCTAATTTCTCACAACGCAGCTACCATATAAATTAATAAATGGAAGCCACCACTTAAAAATGTATCTTCCTAAAAATCGGCAGTTACAAACTCATCTTAAATGGTGGATTGAAAATATAACCAACATCCCCATAAACAAAGGAATGAACCTGCCCCTTGAACACTGACCCTCAAAGTATCTGATAAGACAACTGTCATTCAGTGCCAAACTTTATGTGCCACTGCCTCTGGTGCAACCTGAACTAGGGGAACACATAAGTTAGAGCTTATATTTGTGGTTGCCTTGGGTGTTGATGGAAATCCAGTCACATTCTCAGTATTGGTATGAATCTGTTTGAATAAGCAGGTGATGCCAGTGCATGTTGCAAAGAACTACGGGCATCATGGCATGAACTAGATTGCAGCTGTTGACACAGGTGCATATTTATTGAAACTTGCTGACTTTACTGGATTCTTTTTAATGTATTTTTTTCAACCCCAGTCGACTCTCTAGAAAGGCAAGTTCTCAAACAAATATTACCTGCAGGATTTGGTTTTAAAAGGGGAGGTACCTACTTCTAGCCAATAGGATTCCCTGACAAACACAACCAGTCATTGGTAATAAAATGCATACAGTCTCTGTTAATATGTTCTTAATATTCTGATTCCCCAGATGTCGGGCAAAGACTTACAACTAAGCAGAAACCCTATTATGATGTGTGAATTAGCTCTTGGCGCTAACCTGGATCTATTACATACTGACTGGATGTCTTTAGCTTATCCAATGTTTTATATCCAAGCACATAGCAGTAATGATATATATATATCAATAAATAAAAAATGCATGCATTTTTGCACTGCTCGCATGGATAGCACAACCTAACTCTACAGGTTGTATTCTGTTTAAACATGTGAATACTGTATCCTAGGGAATAACATTCATTATAACAAACATATCACAGTCAGTTAGTAAACTTACTGATCCGTAAAGTTTTCCACTTTGTTCCATGCAGAGATACTGGGAGCTGGCAACACCTTTGATGGCGACAAACCCTGCATCAATGGGTCCAATCTCCAGCAAACCTACAGTGAAATACAACGGATACAGAATTGGATCAGTATTGAATCAAAAATGCTGTGGAATGTATTAGCATTTCTAAAACTTTATATTCATACATAGTCAGATTTTTTATTATGTATGTAATACTTAAGATATACTGAAATTTGAATTTAAAAAGATGTTTGCAAATTGATGATAAGATCCCTTTTCAAATTTTGTATTGCAAATGATTGAGTGTACTTGGATAAATAATAGAATGTTTTTTAACGTATTTCCATGTAGTTAATGAAAACCGATGCCCAGGATTACAAAAATATGTAAACGATCTTAAAACCGGTATGAGAGTATATCATATTAAGGCGCAATATACAGGCATGCATTGGCTTGTAAATATTTAGTTATTGTCAGTGTAGTGCCCTAATACTTACTGTAAGAGCTTTGAATGGGAGACCCATCCACTTTTCCGTCCTCCTTGATTTGCAGATTCACCCCGTACCTTGCAGCGTACAGATGTCTGAGTCGAACGGGCTGCCCCCAGCCATTAGCTATATGTGGCCCGGAATCGTACAACGGTAGACATAGTACCCCAACAGAAAATAAAATATTGACCAAACTAATTGCGATGCAAGCGCTAAGCAACATTCCGACTTTCTTAAGATTTTCGAGTGCTGTCAATGTAATGGGCTTCCTACTACTCAACTAGCCAGGTCGTCCAGCTTCCGAGCCCGCGTGCCGCTTTTTTGAAGGAGGCCAACTCTCCGGCCCTTTAAATCTATTCGTTATCAGTCCAATCGATAACCCTTTTCCTGGGCAGTTCTGGCAGACGCTTAATAACGAACTCCTCCTAATGCGCAAATAAATCTTACAAATCAAAGCATAGTTTAGACAAACTCGCACTAGGCTGCCTATCTAATCCACACCGGGCTGTGTATTGATATGCTAAAAAATGAATTTAATGTTCTATTTTTGTAGTAAGGACTAGAAAATGTATGACAATTTAAGTACATTTTGTTATAAATGTATTGTACAAATGCAGGTTTAATTTCTGTGGCTTCTATCGTAGTGTCACGCTTTTTTATGACTTTTTTGACAATTAACTAGATGCACCCTTTGCTCTAGAGGGAAAAGTACGCACTGACCATAAATAACTATTCTGGCATAGAATCACACAACAGATCTTGTCCGACTGGAGCTCGAACCAAATCAACACTTTCACAACCCACTAATTGCATTTATACAATTTTATTTAATTGCGTTTTCATGTTTTGTAAGTATTTTATTTCTTCTACTCATAAAATAAATGTTGTCAAATACAGTGGTGTAAAGCGCGATTAGCGGATTGACAAAATTTAGATTTGGCCCCAGCCTAGGTCAAAAATATCGTAGTTTTTTCAGCTAAAGATTTGATAGACTTTACTTCGCAGGGCGCTTTTCGTTAATTGCTGAACGCAGCAGCGTTTCAAACGTGTGGAACGATACTTGGGATCCAGAATATCTGCATACCGAAATAAGAGAAGAATATTTGATTAAAAGTTCTCAAGAGTGGATCAATACATTTTAAGGCAACTAACTATATGAACGATGAATCGGAAAACAATACATATAATTGTTGAATTCGTTCAAATGTTTTAAAATAAGCAACTGCTATTTTTATAAAATAAACTTACAGATGGCAATACTGAAATACTTTCCCAATAATGCTGAAAGAACACGTTAAGTGCATTCAAACCCATATTCACACGCATTCAAAGGTAATTTGGCTGTTGTTCAACAACGAGGGTGCAGTGAAGAGCGTCGGTGTTACAACATATGAAAAAGCCTATTGTTAACTAGTTGGAACAAGAAAAAGACACATAAATAAAGTAACTCAAAATTATAAGGGGATGAAATTATATAAGGACCTATCAAAGGAACAGATGCCAGGTAGTTTTATTTTCATCGTGTGCAATTTACTAAAATATTATTATTATTATTATTATTATTATTATTATTATTATTATTATTATTATTATTATTATTATTATTATTATTATTATTGATGTGGGGACAAAATGCAGGTATTCACAAGTGATAGTCAGCATGGGTTTCTCAAAAGAACGTCAAGCTTAGCAATTCGGATTTTTATAAACATTTTTTAAGTAATGACAGGAAGTTATGATTTAGATTTATGGTTTCTGACCACGCATATTGGACTACCAGAAAGCATTTGATTAAGTGCCACGTATAATTACGGAAATAAAACCCGTTGGAAATACATTTAGATTATTAGATATGTGGATAGAGGTGTTTAAAGCCACGCTGATTAAATTAAACTGGGGGTTGGGTCGTTGTGAATTTTCGAAATAACTGAAATCGTACCGGAAGATCTGTATTCAGTTCGTATGCCATGGACCGTTAAGTGGCAAGTAAAAATCAATATAAAGAGAAGTCTTTTACATTAAAATGATAGAGTGTGGTTATATGATAGGGGACTCAAAGTTGTGATATACAGAGTGGATAAAGGGTGTTATAGTGAAATCTGTCATGTCAGCAAAAAAAAACGCTATGCCGAATCATTAATAAAGGAAAACGGCACATTGCGATACATAGATAAAGGCATAACTTAGAGTAATTTAATACAAATCACTCTATTTCTTATTTAAACCCCACATAGAACTTCTAGTGACCTTAAAACATAGAGACATTGAAGATCTGCAGGTGGAAATCCAATTATTCACATATTGAGGTATAAATGCGATTAAATATGAGTTATAAATAGTTTTCGATGGTTTTTTTTGTGGAAAGAGAGACTTCAGGACCCTTAAAGTAAACTCAGTGTAGTCACAGAGCTAAGATGATCTGACTGGCCTATTCTCTGCATTTAAGTTATTCAGTTAACATATCCTGTTGATATTTTTACCGTGCTTTTAAACCATTTCTGGGGGTGAAATGACTAGTCTTGCATAATAGTAACATTTCGTATCTTAGTGGTAGACTTTCTTAAACATACAACCCATATTATTCACCTCTTAAAATGTCTGTCGTTAGATGGCGCTCTACCTCAAAGAAAATCATTTTTGGGCTCTGATTTATCACATTTCCGCTACGTTCGCGCTCTTACATTCACAGTTCAAGGGACACCTGCTTATACTAATTAATGGTTGCTACGAACATATATAATAATACACTACAGTAAATAATATTAAGTTTATATATATAAAAAGTTTAGATGTGTTTTATTTGTTCACACCAATGCCAATCCAATATACACATACAGTTAGGTCCATAAAGATTTGTAACGAAGTTATTGTAATATTAGTAACGAAGTTACGAAGCTCACTTTCAGCTTTAATTTAAGGGTATTTACATCCAAATCGGGTGAACAGTGTAGGAATTAAAGCACTTTTCATTTGTGCCTTTTCACTTTTTCTCTTCCTCATCCACCACAGCTGTTTTCTCTGGTCCTCTGGGCCTTTTGGTGTTCCTGAGCTCACCAATGCATTCTTTCTTTTTCTATACCAAATGTATGAATGTACCAAATAATGATGGCTTGCTTCACTGGTAGTGACAGCTCTTTGGAGTTTTCATCTTGAGGGTTAACACCAATAGAATCCAAATGCAAATGCCACAAATCTAGACCTTTTATCTGCATACTTGTAATTGAACTAATGAGGAATTAACACACACCTGGCCATGGAACAGCTGAGCAGCCAATTGTCTGATTACTTTTGGCCCATTAAAAAAACAAAGTCACCCACATGTAAAAAGTGTAAATACCCTCAAATAAAACTGAAAGTCTGCACTCATTTCAGCTCAATATGCTTAATATGGTAGACAGCTAAAATAATAATGACTTTATCGATGTCCTAATATTTCTGGACCTGACTGTAAATGTAGTCAAGCATAAGTTTTCGGGAAAGGACATGATAATTAGAACAGCATTTCTTAAATTCCCAAGTTTCTTTAAGGGCGGCCAATAAACCAAAAAACATCAATGGTGGTAAATTTGATGAGTAGCCCTAAATGACAAATTATAAGGGCACGACCACAATGAAACACTTTCTGCTCCTGACATTTCAAGGGCTACCATGCCAGAAGCTCGAAACAAAACCTTGACCTTTCCTATTTTAAGTAGTATCAAAAGGTTTTCGTCAGGGCATTTGATGACCTCTCATTTTGAGGGTGTAAGCAGAAATGCTGATGGCGGCACTAAAAACTTCCACCAACATGTTAGCAAAATTTACATGAATGATAATTAAATGGAAATGGAAACTGAGACTTTGTACTTCTCTTTTTTTTTTTTGTGTCCTGGTATACCAATAAGTCTTTATTCAAATGTCTATGCAAGTGGAAAATGTTTATGCAAGTGGAAAATAATAGATTTTTACTCCCAGAACGGTGATGAAATCCCTCAAATTTTACACAGTAATCTGCTTGTGAATTTTTATTTTTTTTGTATTGATGGCTAAAACCTTTTCATTTGACTGTTTTACAATTTTTTTCCCGCCTGGGTGATGTCACAATGCAATGAATGCTTGACTCTGTGTTTCCAAGTGGGATATTAAATGTGCAGAGGAACTGACCTTCCTTTGCTGTGTGGTCATTGTGGCCTATGTGGTCATCTTAGAGTGTGCAATCACTTTTCCGATTAAATGCCATTTTGGGAAACCCTTATTTCATTTTGAATACTCGATTAACAAAAGTAAATTGTCAAGAAGGAACTGTGGTTTGATTGACCATATGCTACTGTAACTACAGAAGAAAGACACGTGGCACCCAGTGAAAATTTGACACAACGGAATGGAAAACCCCACCTGGATGAGTGAAATCAACATTAGGCTGTATCCCTCACACTCCCGTGATGCATGAACCCCACTGAGAGGCTACGAGAACACAATCATTTCGACAGGCATGGCACGGGAAGCCTGACGGACGGCGTTTGTAAGGATCGAGACAGTTAGCTCTGGTGGGTCAGAGTTGACTGAACGTTGCAGTTCCGCTTGTGCTCAGCATATTTTCTGTCTTCACTATGGTTTTGCCACAGCCGTGCAATCATTGAAGAAAGTGGGACTCTGGGAAACACGTGACCCACCCCTCCCCTCGTTGCAGTATCAAGCCTGCTGCTTCTTTAGTTGCGGTTCTCAAATAATTCAGCAACTTACTATTCAAACGTTTTTTCTATATTTTTCTTCAGTGTTTCCACTGATGTCCCAGATAAATGTATCTAATTTGCAGTCCTCTCTGGGTGACATAAGCTGTATTACAAAGGTAAATGATTAATATGATCAACATGAGAGTAACCGATTATAATATAATGGACAATACAATATAATGGATTAACTTGACCTTTATGACTGTGGCATGCCACTGTGGGTTCAGTGAGCCCTTTTACAATGCCTGTCATAAATATTCACTCTCCGGATGTTTCTACATTTTGTAATGTTGTAACTTGGAATTCAATTTGGATTTGATTGGGATTTTACCATTTGTTTTACACAACATAGACAACACTTTGAAAGTACAAAATACATATAAATATTTTTTTTTATGTGAGACAAAAGTTAATTAAAAGACAAAGAACTGACATTTGTTGTTTACAGAAGTATTCACCCCCCCGTTGTTACGAAATCCCCTAAATAAGCTCTGGTGCAACCATTTGCCTTCAGAAGTCACATAATTAGTTGAATGGAGTCCACCTATGTGCAATTAATGTGTCACATGATCTCAGAATAAATACACCTGTTTCTGGGAGGCCCCAGAGTTTGTTAGAGAGCATATCTCAACAAACATCCTCATGAAGACCAAGTAGCAAACAAGTCGGAGATAAAGTTCGGGAAAAGCACCAATTAGGGTTTGGTTAAACCAGGTGCTCAACAAAGTTGAATAAAATAAAAGCACTCTTTTTGGGATAAAACAAAAGGGCTTTTAGTAATAATCGCAGCAACAAAATCATATACTGCATGCATGCACGTGTTTCAGTTTCAAGCACCTGAGATTGGTTCACTTGGTTCAACCACACTGAGCTGTCAGTCTGAGCCAACTTAGGAGTGTCCCCAAGGCAGAGGGCAGGGCTTCTGTGCAGGGCTGTGTCTCCCACCTGTGTTTATCAAGGACACTTGATATTTCAAAATTTCAAATTTCCTTGTTACTGAAAAAGATGCCATTTTCAGGCTTCTTCCACAAATAAAACTATTCGAAATAATGTAGACAGGTAATGAAAGTAGAAAAGTACAGATGAGCATTTCCAGATCCGGGGAGGCGTGTCATTACTTGCAGAAAAACCAATGGGAGTAAAAGAAACCAGTTTCTTTTAATATAATTGGGCAGAGGTACAAAAAGGGACAACCCAAAGCCAGGGTCAAAACACGGATCCAAAGGTCAGTAGCCAAAACAGGTTGTTATTTTTTTTTTTAAGTTCAATTTACAAATTAGGTTTCCCTTTCAAAAATTGGTCACAATTACTCAAAACTCCAAGTAATTATCACGTTTGGCTCAAATTAGCTCCAACCTACCTCGAAACATAATTTTTTGCTGTGGCTGAATAAACCATTGCCTCCAGTTGTACCAATTACTCTGCTGAGGACTGTCATCAATCAGCTTTCAGGCTTGGAATGTCAGGCTAGCCGGTCTTAAAGGGGCGGGACACAGATTCCCTTCCCACAGTTGTTCCACACCGTGTTTTCTCCGGCAGCTAGACCCCATTGAAGGAACATACCAGCATACCAGATTGTTGTCTTCCTCCTTGCTCCTGTGTATGAGATTCAACTAGAAATAAACAAAAGTCTCAACAATCTCATTCCTATTGATGGGAATAAACAAGTAAATATAAGTGACCTAAAATAAGTTAAGTTAAGTTAAGACAATCACCCGAGAGCTGTCTGAGCCCTGTTCGCTGGATTTCGCATCCAGGTCATGTCAGTTGCTGATTGTGACCAAGTGAGCACAGCAGTGGTGTACAATTGGCAGAGTGCTGTTCTGGCAAGGGTGGGTGGAAATTGACAGGGCTTCTCCCAGCTCGTTACTAACCATTGTCTCCTGTTGGCTTCCTGGGTGCCAGCAGGATGGCAGTGCCGCCGAGAGAGACGTACCTCTCCTCCTATCGGCGCTGAACCGCTGGTGCAGGCTGAGTTGAAAGGTGACCGGTGACTCGAAGGAATGCCACATGTGGTGTTAGGGTTTATTACAACAAGCATTTGCATATTTGTCAATTTTGGGAAAAATAAATAAAATATTTAGTGTATCTGAATTCATTAAATAAATGAAAACCTCTCCAGTTTTTACAGTAAAGTAGTTAGCTGTTAATTGCCCATCAATCAGACTTCTAAGGGTCACTGCTGGTACAGTCCATTGATCAATACTGAGCCAATACACCGATGGACATTATCAGGGCTTTCAGGAGGTGGGCTTCTGGTGCAGTACTGAAGTGCATGTGCATGCTTCAGAATAGTGTCCAATCAGCCACCAGCATTACCCCTTGTACAGGACGTCCCACTCCTGTACGGCCCCATGACAGAGTGGGGCACCCAGTGAGCTGCTCATGACCCCGTCTCTTGTAGCCGACAGCCACTCAGAGTTTTTTTTTTTTTTTTTTCATTTTTATTCAAGTCAATTATATTCAAATAATCAGTAAAAACGTGTCTATCATCTAAGGTCAACGCTAAGATTTAAGTTTCTGCACAAGGTTGTTGTGTAAATTTTATTCCAATGTGGTATTGCTTTCCTCTGTTGTTACATAAGCTAGCAGAGCTCCTGAGAGAAGCTGCACCAAACACGCCGGCTGTTTTTTTGAAAACTTGGCATAACGGCGGCATGTCAATGCATGACCACAAATCGGATGCCTGCATCCTGTAAATCCAGCAAACCGCAACAGGTGGGCCCGGACAGAAACTTCAAACGTTCCCTTTGAAATTCCTCTGCGTCGCCCCCCAACCCCCCTTTCTTTTCAGCGCCCTCTCGTGGAAGCCATGCTCCCTTCTAGTCAAGGCTCACGCTGAGATCCTCTGACATGCAAGTAAAGGGGTTATTCGTTTTGGAACTGTTGTTTTGATACCTTCCAGCATGTACTGCGGCTCTCTGGCCCAGCAAGGCGCAGTGTTCTGATGCATGAGTGAGGGTTTTATTTCAGGGTTTCAGCCTGGCAGGAGCAGAAATGAAGTCGCTGGCCCCCACGTAATGACTCAGGCCTGTGTGGCCGTACCACTACTACAGGGGGGCCTGCGGAGGTCCAGGAGGAGGATGGGTCTGATCTCTGAGCAGCAGTGGATGTGCCCAGCACAGCACAGCCACGGCAAACCGAAGCCGCCCCGCAGAGCGTACGCTGTTGTTTCTCCTCTGACTCACCAAGGACGTAACAAGGCTCCCAGGAGCAATTAGCATCATCCTCATTGTTTTCGCTGTTTTCTCCCACACTAGGGGATTGTTGGGTTTGGGGATTATTGTGGTCCTTGTGGACATTCCTGCTGTGGAAGTTATTTTTTCGGCAATTAGAATGTGGTGGTCTTTTGGTGTGAAAATCTGATGCATGATTATAGACCTTGAGTAGTGGTTAATATAAAATGGTTTTTTTAATTTGGTTTGTGTCGGCGTTTAACCATCATTTGTAAGCTTTAAGAGAGGTTTTTAACTGCATTTAACATAAGCGGGGGAGGGGAAATGTGTTTACATTCTCATCTATCCCTTTCCATAATGGTGTGTGGACTATCAAAAAGAGCATTAAACTCTGGCAGCTTCAACTTTTCCCTGACTGAAGTTTCAGTTTCTGCCCGATCTGACAAAACCCCTGCAGCCATTCATCAAAGACAAACGTCCATGTGAAAACCTACGCCCCCACAGCAGCCTCTCTCTCCGCACTAGTTTCGTGGCCCCTCCACCACCCGGGACTCAGGAGAAGACACCAGCAGCATCATCAGCGTGGATCGGGACGACTTGGGGAGCCAAGTGCGGCGCCTTCACCACCCCAGCGGCGCTCCCACGCTGGAGGACGGCGGATCTGAACCCGCGGTGAGCCGTGTGATCAAGGAGCCGCTTAATGAAAGGAGACACCTTTCTCAAGCTTTCCTCACGGATCAGCTATGATACACCCCTGGCCCAGCCCTGAACGGTTCTGATAAATGGAACGTGAAGTTTCCCCCCGCCCACCTCCAGCTGCGCGCCCCACCTGATGCAGCCCTGGCAGCCCTCGGTCCCTGGGGCAGGACTTAGTGGCCTGCGCCAAGCCGCAGGACTGGCTGATGTACCAGCGTGCAACAGGCCGAGGGCTTGTGCATGCACTACAAACACTTAAAACATACATTTGGATGTTAAGATCACACCTTCTGCACTTGTTTTCAATGAAAAATACATCTGAAATCTTTCCACGGTTGGGATATTGGGTATTACGTGGTTTTCAACTGCAGATTCGCTTTCACCAACTGCCAACACCACCTACCAAATCACCCTTGAAAACCGGCTCTTCTTTGCCATCGTCCTGTTAGTGACGTGCTCTGCAATATTCCTGAGGGCTCCTTCCTCTGCCCGACTGTGCCTGCCAGGGGAGAATAATGGGAACTTTTGACGACTCTGACTGGCAATCGTGAAAACATGTCGGAGGAATGCGACAGAAAAGCAGCTGACCTTTCCAGAACAGAAGTCTCATTTTCGCCCCTGCAGAGGGTAGTGATCACAGACTAAAGGTGACCAAGCACTTGTTCCCCTCATTTTTTAACAGTGAAGGTGCAAGAGCAGGAGGACCTGTATTCTCAGACTTTTGGACACTCGCATGCAACTATTTTACATTAATTATCTGTGTCTGTACTTTTATTATTGGGGTCTGATATGAATCGTGAGAAGAGCAAATCCCCCAAAAATGTGGTCTCCTCTGTTCATCAGCCTCTTCTTCAAAAAATGAAGGCTGCGGTTCACCAGTAAGACCAAAACTGTCAATTTAAGGCCAGATCTTTTCATTTAGAATAGATCATGAGCAGAGATCATTCTAAGATAACCATATTTAAAACCAAGCAATAAAGGGATGTGACATTTAAACCACATTTAAATGTGATCAAACTAATTTCAACCTGATCATCTTTATCTTTATTATTTTTGTGTTGTAAGTTACTTAGAAGATGTACATTTACAAAACATGATTTCTAATAGCAGGAACATGTACAAATAAAAATATATAGACATCAACTACGATAGGTAATGGACCCACATGCAGATTAAGTGAGCGTCCCAGTCAGAACACATACCTAGGTAACGGGACCGTCCCAGTCAGAACACATACCTAGGTAATGGGAGCGTCCCAGTCAGAACACATACCTAGGTAACGGGAGCGTCCCAGTCAGAACACATACCTAGGTAACGGGACCGTCCCAGTCAGAACACATACCTAGATAACGGGAGCGTCCCAGTCAGAACACATACCTAGGTAACGGGACCATCCCAGTCAGAACACAAACCTAGGTAACGGGACCTTCCCAGTCAGAACACATACCTAGGTAACGGAGTGCTTCATTCCTTTTAAAGGGCCTTGTCATCATCACCAAAAATCTGGAGGCCCACACAGTCATCCCAAACAGATGCATCACTGCTGGCTCAACAAAGGATGAGGGTTAAAGGTACAGTACTGTGCAAAAGTCTTAGGCACCCTAGCTTTTTTACACAAATGTAGTCTTTCAACTTTTTTTTTTTTTTTTTGTCTTCTGCATTAGTGCGTCAGTAGAAAATGTCTTATTTTTTTTAGATTTCCAAAAATGTATTTTCTGAAAGAAGAACAAGGAATTCTGCCACAGATGGTATGGTCTCCACAGACCCCTGATCTCAACATCATCGAGGCTGTCTGTGATTACCTAGACAGACAGAAGCAGGGCAGACAACCAAAGTCTGTAGAAGTACTGTGGCAAGTTCTCCAAGATGCTTGGAACTGCCGATTGTCTAATAAAACTGCACAACAATGTACCTAAGAAAATGGATGCGTTTTTGAAGGCAATGGGTGTTTGTTTGTTTTTTGTGTTTGTTTTTAATTCTTTTTTTGTTTATTGTACTTTGTAGCATTTATTTTATATTTAGAAACTTTTACTTTCATTATTTTTGAAAGCGTCTTCGCTTTACATATTTTTTTCACAAGTGCCTAAGACTTTTGCACAGTACTGTACCTTGACTAAATGTACTTCTCCCTGCCTCACCTCTGCCACCTCACTCACTCACGCACACACGCAGACAGTACGGTGCAGAACATCGTGCACCACAACACAAAGACAAACGCATAAAGAAACCAGGCAGGGGGAAAGGTCGGGCTGCTTCCCCAGATGGAGATCTTCAAGCGAGGGCTGGCCATTATGTGCTTAAAGATGATTATAGTGTTTAGGCTCTCTCCGCCGCCGCTCTCCCGCAGGTGATTATGCTTTTTTTGTGTTCGTTTTTTTTACGTCTTTGATGTGTGCCTCGCGGTTGGCCCCGGGGAGCTCTTCATCCCGAGGTGAGTGTGGCCAATGCAGGTTGGCTGCCACCTGGATGAGAAATGCTGGGGCTGACTGAACACAAACAAGGCAGCAGCGAGCGATGTCTGGGGGACTTTACCAGGATCGAAGGTGGTGGACCCCAAAAAAACCCCACCTTGGACGATTAAATAGTGGGACTGTATAATGTGGCACCATGTGCCCTTGAGGAGAAGTTCCCATCTGGATGATGTTTTCTCATACGTGATGGGAAGGCAATAGATAAAGGCCCAGCGACAGTCAAAACAGTCCGACGGCCAAGCAGCCCGCCCGGACGCTGCTAAGCCGAAGCACTCTAAACTTCATCGCCAGTGTTTGCAGGAACACCTGCTATGTAGCTAGGAAACCCAGACAGGCACTCTCCAGGGTCATGTGCTTGTCATCCGGGATTGGCCACACCCATCCAATGCATTAGGTTCAATGTGTTCTGGTGTTTATGGCCCGGCTGGATGGGAAAACCGGAGTTCATTTGTGAGGATATCGTTTTTCTCGGGAATTAATCAACAATGTTACTGTAACAGTACATTCTTTGAGAAGTTACTTTAAACTCATTATTCTATTAACATGGGTGAATACTTAATCAATGGATTAACTGAAAACATACATTTCTAAAGTATCGGATTCTAAAGTGTCACTGAAAATCTTTGTTAGAATCTGCAGTTATCAATGCCCATTAAACATTGCAACCAATCGCAGGGGGATTCTTTGTAGCCGTAGAAAGATCAGAGACCAATCTGGTGTGTTGACATTACCTGACAGTGTCCTCACAAACAAACAAACACACACACACACACACAAAGATCTGTGGCAGAAAAGCAAACAAATCAAATCAGAGTAGCATCACAGCACTCTTCTGCAGAAGATGGCTGAGGTCATAAGGACAGATTTCAAGTACAGGGAAACTAAACAGAGCCCATCAGACCTTCAATATACCACAATCTAGAGAAAAATGTTTTTTATTCCATAAGTCATCCTCCAAAATGATTCTGACATCATCTTTTGGCTTGTAAGTTTTGCAGAGGTCCGGATGTGGCCTCTGTGTTCACACACGCTGGCGCATCTTTCGAAGGGAGTTGTCTCAGCTGACACATAGCGTTATCATACCATCGCTGTGTCCTTGCAGCTACACGGTTTTTATGTTGACGTCCCAGGTAACGTGTACCATTCTCCAAACATCAAAGCATCGCTGTCAGACTGTTGCATGTTGGATGGGGGGAAGCAGGTTAAATCGGATCTGCCCCTGCTAGGCTTGCTTATTTAGTCCGAGTTACCAGTCGGCTCCAGTCAATCACTGCCAATACACTCTCTTTTAGAAAAGGCATTGTTGTCAGTTTCCTGGGCTGTCTGGAGTCTCATTGAGTCTTTGTATGCTTGAAGACTTTAAAGGCCGGTTTTTGTATATACAGCATTTCTGTTTAAACGATTTACTGGAAGGATAGAACTTGAGATATTGTTGCAAGTTTTATATCAGTGTGGAACAATATGAGCAGCCAAGTACCTTTACGTGTGTTTCAGCCCTGGTTTTCAACTGGCTGCGAGTCTCTGAGAGTCCAGAAAACATTTATGTGTTTGTAATGTTGGTTCATCCTGAACTCCTTTTCTTTCATGGGTGATGGATAATTCCACTACCCTACGGAACCCATTATGTAAGGCATTAAGTAAATTCCCCATGACGTTAGCAAAGTAAAAACACAACAACAGAAAAAAAAGCTAAAGGTAATAGACTGGGGGGGAAAGAACCGTCAGCTAAATGAAAAAGCGAAAGGTCAACACGAATCGCATATCAATCTAAGAACAAACTGTTTGTGATGTATCCGTTGTCTTTACTCACCTATGTCTGCCTTTGTCTTGCCCATGTAATTGATCCCTTAAATAGCTCACATCCTGGCCTTCTCTTTGAGCAGAGGCGGGAGGAAAGGCCAGAAAGGTCAAGACAACGTTAAAACAATGTCACCTCCGTTGCTTTTCACCCGTTCCAATCATCCAGAACATGCCCAAGACTAGAATGATGTGGCAGAACAAGGTTAGGGGCGCCTAGACAGCACTCTTCACTATTAAACTGGCCCTTGGCCTCCTCCCATCAGTTCACACTCTTTTATTTACCGATGATGTGTCCTACACTTCCACTGCCTCAACCCATCCAACTGCATGTGATTCTCACTTTAGAGGAACGCGGAAATATGTGTACTTTCAGGAAGTGAACTCAGTCCAGCAAGGATCATTTTAAGCAAAACGAAAATGTATCTTTACAATCAGTCCGGATTCTTGAAAAGACCTTAGATTAGGTTTTTTTATCTAGTGTTCTTGACAATCTGCACTCACCCTCTTCTTTGTAAGCACTGCCTCCAGACTGACCTGGATTCTAGTTCCAGAGATATAACTAGGCAAAGTTGTGTGGTTGAGAGTGGGTTTAACTTTGAACAATGAAAGGGCTTGGACTTAATGCTGTAATCTGCACATAAATATCCATTGCTCAGCGCCGACCCGTCCTACACAAAGTTTGTGAGAGCACGGAAATGATGATATTTTTAAGGAACAAGAGGAAGTATTTTTTTTCTTTGACCAATGGAGTTACATTTTTGGTATCAATGTGTCTCAAGAATGCAGTGTTAGGGTGCAGACTATGATTATCCAGTTTATGGTCACTCCAGTGCTCCATAACCTGCCCTTTTGGTTTCTTCTACCATAGAAATGTTTTTATTTTTAATGCTATGTGTATGGAGGCTAACAGAGTCAGTAAGGATGAAATGTTGCTCCTTCGATTCCCACGCAGGGCAATCCTGTTGTACCCTTGATACCCTAATTGGTTTGAATTGTGAAATTGTAAGCTATGTAAACCACTCTGGAAGTAGATCATAAAAACAAATTATATAAAATGTTGATGAAAGAACTTCCTACACCAACATGGATATTCCATGGTTTGACTAAACCAGCACGCTATTTGACCTTAACCTGGGTTAGCTGATTTAAACAACCAAAGCTTTCCTTCATTCCAATAGAGATTGCAAGAAATGGGGAACAAAAAAGCAAAACTAAAGTGAAGGTGTCAGTTGGAGGAGAGACAACTCAGAAGCTGAACGGAATAATCATTGCATGAAAGAGGCAGGCATCCGGAAACACATGATGTAGTTTTGCAGGACATTGTTTATTATCTTCCTTTAAGTTATGTTAAATGATGTGCACAGCACATACACCACAATATTTAACAGGACCTGTATAAAACTACAGACAAAATTTTGTAAATGTAGATGAAATACATAACGTGATCACAGGATTCAGTCTTTATACTAGGTTAGATACCTGGAAAGCTTTCACGCTTACGCAGAAACAGCACAGAATGGTATAGACAGATGTCTTTGATGTGATTTGTTTTTGCCGGGCCACGTCCTTTTACGAGAAATCTTTTTTTTTTTCCGTTTAACTTTCACAAGTGGGTGCAGGCCTCATATTTGTTTAAATAAGCACATAATGTTAAAATCATTGAGTATTACACAAAAAAAAGATGCTTTTTCTGCACTTGTTGTTTCAGTAGACACTATTCAGTAATTGAATTGCCCCTGGGCAATTGAGGGCAAATGGCTCTTTAACTACACTAATATAATATATCGCCCCTTCCGGGTGAATAAAAGACATCATCTTGCAATACAAAAGCAAGCAACAACACAACACAGTTCAGAACCACTATGAACAAGAGCAACACAGGAGCCGGCGTACATCGCCTTGTAATCCCCTCCCATGGGTCGGGCAGTCACATTGGGCCTCAGGTGTCCACCACTTCTCTACAGCTGGAAACACCGCGGAATGATTGATCTGAGAGCGGTCTCAGAACAGCTCGAGATCCGCATGCACACTCGGGCCGGACAACTGGAGGGCGTCAACCATCCTTCTCACCTGGAGAGTCAGTGTCGCATAAGTAAACTTAGCTTCCCCAGGTATTCCCCCAAGCCCAAAAGTAGCTTCTCTCTGTTTACCGTGAGTTATATTTACAAAACGTATAAAGGAAAATATAGGGTTACTGGATGGTCGTATAGCGCAGTCTAACAGCTGTCTCCAAATATTTTCACCATGATTACCCTTACTAAAAGTAAATCACAGGGTAAAGATAGCTCCAACACGACATGGTTGAACTAGGACGCCATCACTGGACTACTGCATATAGAGACTGTATCCATTGCTGTAGTTAAAAAGAAGAAATCAAAGTCCTTGGAGGTTACACCAGCACAAACGCGGCCCCTAAAGCACATTTTGCAAGGAGGACTGTTATTATCGATGGCATGAGGTAGAAAAAGAATCTGTGAAATCATGGAATGGAAAATGACAATGCAGCAACCTGTCTCAAGAGATTGCACAGTCTAATAGAGCAGTCTCAAAACTTCTGTCTAAGCTTGTAACCTCGATGATCTTTTCTCTCCTCCCCTTTTCACAAGCGACCTGCCCGTCATAAAACTGCTGCTGAATATGCACAGCGAATGCAGTCAACTTCAGCAAGAATTATTTTCTAATCGCTTACTTTAACTTTGTTTAGACCACTTAACCATGTGTACATTTATAACAAAGTCAAGAGTCTGGGTGGCACAACTGCACTGAAGATTCTTTAGTTATATAATGTCAGGAATATGCCTCGCTCTATCTGGTGTCTTATAGATCTGACAGAGATTGACTGCAGAGAAGTTCAAAGTTCAACCAACCGGCGGAGCTAAAAACAGATTCAAGGGGCAACACTTTTGACGCCACACTTTTTGTGACCATAAGTAAGTGGATACGGTTTCAATTAAATACCAACGCACACAAAAGAGGTCAGACATTGTATAATTGCCTCAACTTGCAACATCTTTGAGATTGATGCATTTTCACGACTTGGGGCCTAGGACTAAGACTTAAGAGTGTTTTTCCAAAGAAGAAGGAAAAACTAAAATACACTTATGCCCTTATCCAATCCAATCACATTATTGTTTGCCCTTAACTTAGGCAGATACTTTGAACAAGGTTCACGATTTTAATTACTTATTCAGAAATTCCACAATGTATCTACATAACAAATAAATAATATATCTAGTCAGTGTTAAGGACAAACCTCATTGTGGTAAGATTGAATTGGGCCATTATTCTGCAATACAATCACTGTACAATAGTCTTTATAAACAGTGCAAAAATCATTGTACAATAAAGGAATTTCACTTGTCCAAACCATTAATAGCAGCACGCTTTTCAATGAAAAAAATTAAATAGACCAGTGGATTGCTTAAATGTACCCCACTATGGAAGGGCCAGTTTCCCAGAAATATAAAACTTTCGAGATTCATAAATAAACTTCTTCCACAAAATATACATACTTAAATTATTAATTTAAATATGACACACCTATTCTTGCATAAAACTCCATTAGAAAGTGCATCGTTTTTGAGTCCCCTGTTCAATCCGTGCATTGAGGAAAAATCTAACAAGAAATCGCTCAGATTCTTGGCAAGAAATGCGTCACCGTCATTGCAGGGGAGACCCGGTTTCCTTTTTTTGTTTTTCCAGTTTTGCTCAGTCCTATATACATCCCTGGATAAGCCCTCGATTCGTAGGCGTTGTAGTTGTTAGCCAGGAGCTTTTCTTTAAACTTGCACTCGTCGTTGAAATGACCCTGAAACGAGAATACACATTACAAAATGGGTGAAATGTTTAGTGACACTATTAAGACTTTTAAAACAGCCGTTGGTTGATTATTTTGCTGCAGCTGTTTGAGAACGTAAATCAATATAATATGCATTCCATATAGCTTCTCCAGTGCTTTCTCCCATTCGTGTAAAGCCCTCGCGGTACTGAAATAGAGCGCCTTACCATTCGAAAGCGGATTGTAACGTTTTGAGACTCCTTGCCTTTATTTTATCTGTTAATATGACGCATTTGGTGTTGAATTGCTGTTTTGACTAGATGTTTATTTGAATGGGCCATTTTGCAATGAAATCCACCCATGGGTCGTGTATGTAAAATAAAAAATACCGTTGCACGTGAGCAATACAACGACAATCGGGGAAAGTTTTAAAGAATGTGTTTTTTTCCCTCTCATTGCGATTATCAATTAATCCGTTAATGTGATTTATATCACTGGCTGCCGGTATCACTGGTTTGTGTCGTTTGTACTGTTTTTACGACTCGGTAAACCGCGAAATAGAATTATACCAAACAATAACCGTTAGCCTTAACAAGTGTTTCAGATTATTTCCACAATCATTTGGTGGTTCACTGAAGGCCGTTTTAAAGTACGTCAGTACCTGCTGGAACCAAACGAGGGGAAGGGGTTTCGTGTTTATGACCATGACTCACAGTACGGGTGGTCCCTCCTGTCCAGTTCAACTTCACATTTAGAAGAAACGCTAGGTGCATGTGTTGGCTGGCAATGCAAGGAATGGAATTCGCGAGTCTGAATGATATACTGCGCGAACGTTCCTCTGTTTATCCGGACCAGAAAGAAAACAAGGCGAGGCTGCGAAGGCACGCCACGACTGTGCTCGTTTTGCTCAACAATGTGGATGCGGACAGGGATGTCGCGGAGATTTTGTATCTTAAGCATGGGGGATATGTCATCAAGCACTGATAAGCCAATCTAAAGGCGGAAATCATGCGTAAATCATTTCCTATACTTACAGATCCGTACAGCTTCCCCTTGCTGTTCATGGCCACGAATAGACCGCTCCGAACGCCGAACAGAGTCACAACACCTCTTTCCACAGGAGATATTTCTAGAAGACCTGGAATGAACAACAAAGAAAACAAATTGCTATGTTTATTTCTATCGTATTCCAAATCAGGCGACGGCAGTTTCCGCTCGGGTTTAAGATAGTTTGGTATAATTGATTTGTGTATTTGGGAATAGGCGGAAAAGTTTATTTTCAAGCCTCTTGACTGTAGTCCCCGAAGGAAATGACACTTTCCGCCTTGGATAAGGCGTAATTTTCCTAGACACATAACGGTCACCTCTTTGATATGTTTAGGCAACTGTGCAAGTAAATTATACTATGACATTTGCGGCAGCGAGATGTCCGCACTTTTCAGTCAAGGTCTCACTGGCATCCTTGCTGAGATATCCCTGTGTGGGAACGTTGCAGACATTGTTGGTTTCCTTTCTCCGATGATGTCACGTTGGTTTGATAGTGTCGATGTGTTGCCATGAACATCATTGTCACCGGTAAAAAAAAATAAAAAACACTCAGTCTATCCATTTTAATTTCCCCTTACTTAGCCAGGGTAAACAGTTTCTAGAGGATAACTCCTCATAGACGGGAGCGCTTTCAGTTAGGTGCTAATAAGCGATAATGATTTTCAACTGTGCTGATTCTTTGATTTACCTTTGAATACATGTGATGTATTGCTCGTTAATCGATGTAATGTCTCAAAAATGGATTCCAAGGGAACAGACACGGATTTAAATATGTGTTACTAAACTAAACCAAAAATGTGTACGTTACGATACAGTACTTCCCACGTGTTAAAAAACAAACAAAATAAAACAACAACTAAATTACGGGAACCGTGTGTCATGTCACAAATGATTTTCTCCATAAAGAATGGACAAACTCCTTAAATAAAAATAAGGACAATATCTCGCCGTGTGGATGGATTGAACCAGGCCCTTCCGAGCAGGGTAACCACAGGTTACAAAACCTCCAGATGTTGAAGCGTCTGCACACCTGATTCTTTCTGACATGAGAAAATAACGCTCCAAGCATTTTTTTATTTGAAAAAGAAGCCGCGCAAATTGTTCAAGCAAGCACATGATTAGCAATATCTCCAAGGCCGTACACAGGGCCTCTAAAGTTACACCTTAAAACATTAACTGTGTCCAGCAGCTAAGATGTTAAACACCCAATTAATCATTTTCGTCTCTATTTGATATAAACCAAGCCATGCATTCACAGAAATATCATGGCCTTCAATCGCCAAATATTTTATATGATTGTAATTGAGGTGACACTTGTTACTATCAACTGCCTCATTAGAACTAACTGACGCACAAAGACGTGATGTCGATCAATATATATATATATATATATATATATATATCTATCTATATAGTTTGATATTTCTCCCCTTCATATTGGGCTTTTGGAACTTCGTGTAAAATAATAGAATTTTAAAATGAGCATGTTTATGAAAGTTATGTTTTTGTTTTGTTTTTTAATCAAGAACATCATAAGTTAACGCGTGCAATTACTTGCATTACGATCAAAAAGAATGGCAAAAATAATAAAATAATGACATCAGGACCACAATATGCACCGTTCAGCTAAAGCTGTATAAGCCTGGGGCCCTGCAGCCTATGAAATGAAATAAAAGTTTTTTTAACTTACTATATCGATTTTCGTTATGTACTCCGGTTATCTTCCCGTCGGGTAAAACTTGAATGTGAAACCCAATGCCTACATTGCAGTAAAGACGGCGCAGCCTTTTGATGCCCATAAGATAGTCACTGTCCCGGTTGAGTTCTCTTTTTTCCCCGGGGATCCGAGCCAAGGAGCGAGAGTAGAGAGTCTCCCAGTGTCGCTCTAGAGTGCCGTTCTGTCTACTAGAAAAGGGAGCGCAGCGCACCAAACTAGTCACTAGTCCTAAAACCAATAGAGGTAACAAGGCCGATTGAACGCTCATCCTGATCAACATGGGCACACGTGTTTGAAGGAGTCAAATGAACTAAAAATACCTTCTTCGGTGTCCGCTGTATTCTTAGGTCGAAGGCAAAAAAGGGGGCACGAATAAAAGGGAAACGCAAAAGCTCTCTCCTAGTCGAAGCCGCGACTTCCCAGTTGTTGCTGCTGTAGTTTAGCGTAGGGCTGTCGCCACCGATGAAGTTGTCAGACGCTATCACTTAAGTAGTAAAGAACGAGAAGTAAAGATCTGTTGGTCGTCTGTTCTAGCCACGGCACAGCCATGCCGCGTTACCCCTCACAGACGATATTTATATCTGCTTCGAAATTACATCACACGCCACCTACTGCAGCATGGGGCAGCCCTCAATCCACTTGTACACAATCGTCGCCCACGGATGCCTAACCACTCGAAACAAGTTGGTTCCTTTAAAGTGCGCTCGTAAGAAAGTGCTGTAACACAGAGTGTGCGCGCGGGGAGGTGGGGGTGACTTTCAACAAATGTCAAATTTCAACTCGCTCTGATAACAAAACAACCTTCGCTTGTAAATGTTAATCTGGCATGAATTGTGCATGAAAATAATGCCCTCGTCTGGCGCGAAGTCACAATTTGTGGCTTTTAGAATTTCGATCGCTTGCGGTACCCTGGCGACAATGCGTATGAGTTTTCTTTGTATAAAACTTCCTTCATTATCCGCCAAAAATTAAATAATTTATGTGTGGGAGGATGTAAGATAGGAAATTTCAAAACTAACAGACTGCAATGTCGTACAGGAGACAGTTCCATAAATGAACAATAACAGGAAAAAACAAAAGTAGAATTCTAGGTATTGTAAAATTCTACTTTTAGACGTATTTAAAGAAGTGACTCACTCTATATAGAACAATACTGCGACAAAATCTTTGACTATGATAAGGGCATGCATTTTCGATTCATAACAACTATGAACAGAAATTAGCATAAGAGAATGGGTCTTGAGCATAAAACTAATGCATTTATCTAGTACAGTAGTCCAGTTACCTTTGCAAACCCAGTTTAAGGGGCATTTAAGGGGAGTATTATTCAAATTGTATCAAAATTGTAATAATAATTCAAATTGTAGTCGGTTATTGTAAACATGCAACCAATTTCAGGCATTATTGAATTATTCTAACGGCAATGTATTGATGTTTTGGGACAATGTGTGTGCGTCAGAGCCCAATATAAACAGCTGGATTATTAAACGAACTGAGCTGTTGTGAGTCAGGGTCTTTCCGTAGCCTGGAGTAGTCGTGCTCTATTCATGTAATCTCCAGCTGTTCCCTCAGATGTTTCTGAATGTAATTAAATTGCTATAGACAAGGTTAAAGCGCCCAAGTTACTAGTTGTGTGTAGAGAATACACTATAATCTCGGCGAATTTACAAAATAGCTATTAAGCAGACTTGTGGTTTTCTGATTTTGAAAAATGTTTTATCAATCGGTTCCGTAGATCATTTGTCAGGTTACCAACCATTCCTACATACCGTAAAGACAGAAAAAAATATTTAACAGATCCATCACGTATAGTTTTGGTTAACCCTGTGATGTTAATGTGCTCACGTGACCACTTATGCAACCAATTGTCTTACTTTATAATGGCGATGCTTGGTTTTGAGGATGTAGGTCGTAGGTTGAATTTGCTAATTTGGATGACAGACATCAAAGTTTAAACCCAAAAATTTGCAGTTTGAACCCAACGTGTGACACGCGTTGAATTGTCTATTACCCTTTTAATACACAACTAGGCAGAGAATGAGGCGGTAAGTGTGAAGTCATAGTAATTTTCACACCTGTTTCGTGCCTCAATCGTTTCTTTAAACTTGATGTGAAATTGCAACTGCAGCTAGCCTACGGATCTGGACCGTTGTTTTCAGAAGTCGAGCCACAAGCATCATATCTTTTAGCGATATGCAGCTACATTATAATTATTCAACTGTGTGACAACTGAGTAGTAGGAAACACAATTTTATAAGTTTTAGTCCCAAATTTTCACTCGTCAAGACCTGGTGAACGGCAATTGTTGATTCATGGGTTGAACCCCTAACCGACTCGGTCTATTTTAACTATAGAATGCATCGCTTAAAATAACTTAAATGTAAATGTTATTTCCTGTACAAAAACATCCTATGTGTAATTGATAGTCGACCATGTCCAACAATCTTATAATCTTACGATAACCATACAAATTAATCCGTGCCTAAGTAATCGACCTGTACACAGCTGTAAATCACACAACTGCGTTTCTTTGATCTGCCACTATTTAGTGAATACAGCATTATGAGGGAACAACCATTGCTTTCACGAATACCTCGACATAAACACGTCTAGAGAATTAAATATATTTAAAACCATTTAGTCACTGGGCAGAGGATTCGCATGGAAACATTTTCTCACGTTCACGTCTGGGTGACTCTCAATATATGAGAACTTTCTCTCTCTTTTTTTTTTTTTTTTTGATGTTGCAAATTGGAATGTGGTATGCCCTCAGATCTTGGAGCTGTTCCCTCGAATTGCTTAAACTGTCTCCAGGCGACCCCTCACCGTATCCAGGGTCCGTTGGTTCACTAAATGCTGCCCACTGACAAGCCGTTTGCAGACAAGACGCAGCCTTTTCTGTCGGGTCGTTTGATCTCTGTGTGTCCCATATGTAGAACTCTGCTAGAATACAGTTGTAAACGCTTGCTCAGATCAAAACCTTTTTTATTTCTATCACCGTTGGAGAAATCCGTACAATCGCATGGGGACAGCGGATAATTTCACTGTACTCGTAGACCTGTCTCCACATGATGCGAATTCAAAATAATAATAATAATAATAACAGTATGATGATCATACTATTATTTTCGAATAATAGTATGATCATAAGCACCGAAATCCAAAATGTACTTTATTTGAATTATTATTGTATGTACAGGCATGTAAAGTTTGTATGTATGCATATATATATATAATGAAGGTAACCGGTCATAAATTCGAATATTATGTTTGAAAATGAAGCTAGATATAATTTTATTTGTGTTATATGACTCCATTGCATTAATCTAATATATCCCCTTTCAAAATCCATTGAACTACAGACCAACTCTAACAGAAGCAGGACAATTATTTTGATGTTTTTGTAGTTATTTGATGTTAACGTTAAATTAAGGATAATAGGTTTGATGGATATAGACATTTTTGGATATAGTATAATAAATATCTTAAATACATTTAAATGTAAATATCTATACGAATGGTCATACACAAAAAACACATTTTGGTTCGGTTTGTGATATTTTAATTCAACATTCAATCGATGGATATCGTAATGATTTAGACAGTCTAGATTCAGCACTTTAATGTGCAGGTATAGTAGTTGTATTTGAATTTACTTCGATAGTTGGAAGTGTCGCATTATTTTGCTTTTAATGGCCGCTCTCCATGGTGCTGTAACTACGTTTCTTAGAAATATTTAAGTTCGTTCTAAATCCAATGATATGCTGTTTAATTAGTTTAATGCGCAATTAGTTTTTTGTTATCAATTTACTATATTAAGTTATTGCTCAATATGATTTTTAACTAAGTGATGATTAGCATAGATTTTATATACTCGGGAATTTTTATTAAAGTAAAGCAAATTTAATGCATAAAAGAAACATATATTATAATGGTACTTTAATAAAGAAGGTATCATACATTTTATTTACATTTTCTATCAGCCAGTTCATCGCTTTCCAGTTTCTTGTTTTTCACGTTCATTAAGTGTTTTTTATTTGTTTCTATGTTTGATCATTAAATGGAAATAAACAGATGTTCATGGCAAATGAAAATATGTTTTATAATTTTTCTGAACGTTGTTCCGTTGGTTTTATCTTACGATCTGGATGAGTTTATTGCATCTCACCCATTGGAGTGAGTTTTAGCGCATCTGGCAACATGTCAATCAATTGACAGGTGATTGAGAGCTGTCCGCTTTGTCTCGGCTTCGTCTCGGCTTCAATTCCCTGTACTTTTGTAACTATTGCTGGGATGTGAGGCAATCGACAAGTCCCTGTGATATCTCAAGCCTAAGCATTTATCTGACAGGTGCAACAACTAAACTGTAATTGCCTTTCAGTCTGGACTTCAGCCCCCCCCCCCCCATGACCACACCCGCATACACACCCTACCCCACCCTCACTTCGACTTCTTCACTGTAGAAAGTTGGCTGACGTTAGTTTTACCATTATTTTATGATTTACTGGGATGCATTTGTGGTAATATTTTTAATATTATAGTTTTGCGGAAATTGGTCTATTTCTTTTTTACGAGCGTCTAAACTTCGGCAAAATCGTGTCGCTAATGCTGCCCTCTATTGAGTATTCTCCGTATGACACTCAACTCCATTTACGGTTCCCTTGGTGTAAATTCCAGTGATTTTCTCAGACGTCATGGACACCGATCTTAAAGAAAAACATGTCCAGACTGCCTGTATATTTTGTTTTACTTGCCAGAAGTTGCAATCCAGGCAAATGCAATGCGATGTTTGCACACTTGTCAGTGAATATAGTTTTGCAGGATCAAATGTTGCTAGACTCTGATTTTGCAGGGGAGGAGGGACAGACTTTCTGCTTCATTGTCCCATTATAGAACGCCCGTGTGCACATCTTTTCCAAATTTTCTCTTTGGCTATAACTAATTTCTTTCGTTTTTACCCTTCATAGGTGTAAAACATGATCACAAAAGGCTTTATTTTGTGTCTGAATCAACCCCAGAAGTTTACCAGAAAAACTTTATGGATGCGTCTGGATTGGTTGTGTTACATAACTGTTAACACATGTTTGGTGTCATCTATGTGTTTATGTGGGTTTTTTTTTTTTTTCCTTTAATGAAAAAGGTTAAAATATTGGTTGGCTTCAAACGGTGTGAATTTACTGTGCAGTTATAACACATTGAGATGGAAGATGAGGGCCATAAGAAGGCCGGTGGTTGCGCAGACAAAGCTTTCCTTGGTTTAATGCTGGAGGAATTCTTGACAATACCAATTAAGCAGAATGAGGGCTTCCCCCAACAGCCTGGCTGACTGCATGGAGAGAGACTTGAATAGCCAAACTTTTATTAATGTCTCAAGTTATGTTTGAGATTATTTTTGGCATTCGATAACACACCGGTAGTTACTTCAAAAACACACGTATTTTATGATTTATGTGGACTAGTGTGCTGTAATAGACACACTGATGAGATATATTAATTTTATAAATAATCTTTGCCGAATGCCTTTAAAGCCATAAAGTGAGTGAGATTTTATTGTGAGTCCCTTATATGACGGCTGATTGAAAAGAAACGTGCTTGCTTCCTGAGATAATTTCCCCTTCAATTTTACTTTTGGCCAATTACGATAATGTAGGTGCCCTGTGTTTCGCATATAGTACGATTGGTTGCACATCACCTGTCTCAAAGAGTCGTTCTGATTTTTCCTGACTTGCAGCCCCTAGGGTGCAGTGTCTACAAGTTAACATGAGAGGTTGGTTTAGTCTCAGAAAAGGTCGTCAGTCTTCCATTGTCTGGTATTCTGCTCTCCACTTTCGACGAGGAACGCCGTATTTTGAACTGTTGGGTGTCTTGACAAAAGCGAACGGGTCCAAGCAGCGGTGCAGCGAGAGCGGCCAGTCTGTGGTGGGAGGGAATGTTTCTCAAGTGCGCTAATGAGCGTCTCTGACCTCGTGGCATGGCTGCACACACGTTATTGTGCCGCGGGTCAATCCAAGTTGCTTGATCGAGATCTGGAACCGTTACCCAATAGCTTACGTTCACCTTTTTAATGCCACTGAACTAATAAGGGCGACTTGTGCCATTACAGAAGTCTCGCGCGGGCATGAAATAATCTGGATAGACAAATCGCCCGGTAGAGCGTGTAATGCGCCCGCTAAATTTGTGAGACGCCACAACATCGGATCAGGTGAATAACTGTAACGTTCGAGACCTCCCTGCAGATACACAGATAAGCAAGTTAAATATTCTAACGAAGCCCACATTCCGGTCATTGTATTGAGCTGTCGTTGATTACATTATTCATAATAGGGGCTTTACAGGGACGAATTCAACATTTCCTCCGCTGAAGTCTATT